>WWET01002508.1:15931-40107 GCA_011038615.1 Limnodynastes dumerilii
AGCCCCAGCACACTGCCATAAACCAGTAACAAACTCTACTGTTCTATCTGTAAAATAAAACACAGAAATGTTCGTTACACATATTTGATCAAATATAGGATAAGCCACCAGCCACCGTCAAGGCCTTTCTGTATATGGTGGTCCTAACTCAAAAATTGAGAGTCCCAATGTTGGGTCCCATATATATGTTTATAAATTGAGAGCCAACTTACCTAGGAGACACCCCTTAAAGTCTCCAAGTTATCTGCTGTGAAACAGCTCTCTCTCTCAGCAACTGCTCCCAGACATGCCCACAAACAGAATAAAAACAGAATGGAAGTTGCTCAATCAATTTATAGGTATATGTTAAACAGATGCGTGAAAGGCTGGGGTTAATCTTCTAGCCACAGAAGGGAAAAATAGCCCCAGCACACTGCCATAAACCAGTAACAAACTCTACTGTTCTATGTGTAAAATAAAACACAGAAATATATTATATAGACTCATTACCAGTCTTATTGCCCCCTCTTTGTATCCAGCCAATCTTATTGCCACCTCTTTATGTATGTCCACCCAGCCTTATTGCCTCTCCTTCTGTGTATATTCAGCCTTAGTACCCACTTCTTCTTTTTCCATCCAACCTTATTGCCCCTTCTTTATTTGTGTCCAGTCAACCTTATTAGCCCCTTCCTTCTGTTTGCCCAACAAGACTTTATGCCCCTTCCTTCTGTGTCCATTCAGCCTTATTTCCCCTCCTTTTATGTTCAGGTAACACTATTGCCCCCCCCTTTGTGTCCACCCAGCCTTTGTGCCCCCTCTATGTTCAAATCCCCATTCCTTAACCACTTTCTTTAAGAACGTTATGATAAAGTTACCTTTGCCGCCTCTTTTCCGACTCTGTCCTCCGTGGTGCGTGCTCTGAAGAATTATGATGCTCACGTGACCTTAGGTCATGCTGGCGTCTTGTGAACAGAGCAGTGGCTATGCATAGCACAGCCAGCTCTGTACAAGCAAGGTGCAGGAGCGCTACGTGAAGGCTCCACCCCTTGCTCCCCAGCTACAGTGAAAGAGGATGGATGTCAGTGATTGACATCCTACTCTTAAGCACACTATCGCAGCTGCCGGAATATGACGGCGGCAGCAATACACTGTGCTTAAGAGGAGGATGTCAATCACTGACATCCATCCTCTTTCACTGCACTTTGTGGGGGCCCCTTTGTCCCGTGGATTATCTGGCCCTAGTCCTCTCTGTGCAGAACCTCTCACACTGACAGCTGTCAGTATGAAATGTTCTGCAATTTTCTAAAGACCTGACTAACAGTAGTGTGTGGCACCTCTACCTCCTGGCTACAGTTTCCCCGACTCAGTAAGACAGACGGGGAAACTGTAGCCAGAAGGTGGATGTACAAGGTCCGATGATGACTTGCCCACACACTACAAAATATCGTCCCCTTGTGGATGATATTCCCTTCGATCAGATTATCGTCCCAGAGCCTGCCTCTGGGAGGGATAATGATTATCTGCTAGGGGCACCAATCAAAATATTGCCTAGGGCATTAAATTGGATAGGGTTGGCCCTGGACAGGAGGGCAGTTCTACGTATGCACCAGAAGTGTGGCTTGCCACTGAGACCTGCCAAATCTTTTGACAGTGGCATTTCAATAATAATTCTAGAGATTACAAATGTTATCAATGCTATAAAAGAATTTCACCACTTTTTCCAGTACTCAGGTTTCAAGTAAGGCATTTTTGGCTAGATCCTGATTTACTAAAAAGTTCCATAGGTATGGAGGCTAACGCAAGGACTTTCTAATTGACAATACAGCACACTCCCCCAGTGTGGAGAGTAAATCAGTGACCCTGGGACAACCTTATCTATTCCACACACATATCCCAGCCCTTACTGCAAAACACAACCCACCATGCATATTTTGTACATGTGGTGGGTGGCCCTGCCCCCATTCCGGAAGCTGATTTCCGCATGGAGTGCATAGTTAGTGTAGTGTATGTAATTCAGCTCTTTTTATTAAGCCCTTTGTGATCAGATTGTGATTGAATGTGAGCAGTATGGAAGGACTTTACACATTTTTGAACTGTGTAAAGTACATGGTTTTATGTTCTTTTGTATTTGTGTAACTTCCTAAAGGCAAGACTGTACAAACCACATCTTAAAGTTTACTGTCTCAAACCACATCTGAGGTTTGAAGACCTTAAACTGGGTAAAAACTTGTCTAATCCTCTTCCACATCTGAGGTTTGAAGGCCTTTGTGTGCTCAATCCAGACTTCTGTCAAAATACACTTAAGCCTGCTTCCGTCAGAGGGGGTAAGATGTGCTTGCAAGTGGACAGGCCTTAGTATTAGAAGAGTTAAAGACTTCTGCTCCACCACTTTATGGATTGCAAGAACAGTATTGGTTTATAGCAGACCAAAAAAGACAATTTTAAGTTTTTGTTTTTAATTATAATACACAAACAGCCATAATTATTTCAACAAGATAAGCAACAAATGTATTTGAATAATATTTTTTCCACTCATATAGAGCCAACACTAATTTCCTCAAAACATAACTGGGATACATTATAGTTCCATAACTGGGATAACTGTTTTAACACAGATGATGTATTATTCTGTCACTGTGTATAAGAAAAAGCGGTAAAATTCATCAACTGCAGAGCCTTATATCCTTTTCACATCTCCACCCTGGCAATATTATTGCCGTATCAAACAGATCTGTGACCCTGGAATAATCTCTTTTACACTGCAGGGTTTACCCGGGAAATTCTAGGAGTGTGATGGGCGGTGCGTGGCTCTTGGCGAGAAATTTGTTAATTATTGTCATAGCAACAGTAAACAAAACCCTCCAATCAGATTTTTTTTGTTTCCGACCCGGGGTTGAAAAACCCATATTGCGCCTTTTACACTGCACCCCTCTTTGGGTTGGATCGGGATGATCCCATGTCAAATTCCCAGAGGACCCTGTGACCTTTCACATCACACCTCATCCCAGGTCATTGGCGCCTCGACCCGGGTCAAACAGCAAAAACCTGGGTTTTTGTGTGTGATGTGAAACGAGTATTAATTATGTAGAAAAAGCAGAAAATGTACTGCACTGGTTTAAATCAGTATATCTATAAATTAAATTATTATGTCAAGAATAGAGTGCAGCAAAACATATCTCTCAAAGGTAACAAGAAACAAAAAACAGACAAAACATTATGATATATTATGAGAGATTTAAGGTGCTCACCTATATAGTAAAATAGAGCCAGGTACAAAAATAAAATAAAATGCATAGACAAAACTAAGTTATATAAAAGATAAAAAACTAATTTATTAGAACAATTTAAAATACATATGGACGAAATATTAAATAAATCCAAAACAAACTGGCAAGGTTACTCAAAATAGGTTGTATTCAAGGGCCGTATTCAGAGATCCATTTGGCGATCGGATCGCAAATATCCGCACGGACAGAGCAAGTTACACCCAGCAAAACCCCAGTCACTCCCCTTGCTAAATCTGTCCTGACGGAGACTTCCGCCCTCATAGACTAGCACTAACTATCCGCTTCCATTTCCGTGCATATGTGTCCTCCGTACGTGCGGATATTTGTACATTCCTTCATTCAAATGCCGCTCCCCACCCATTCCTTTGCAAATCCTTCCGTGTGTATATTTTCGTCAGAGTTACGTGTGGATTTTTCTACGTCCAATTCACAAGTCTGTCCACTAGGCACTTTGGCGCGTATCGTCTATGTTCACTGCATATAAAAGATTACGACGCATGCACAGTTGAAACGTACTGATGCAAATATGCACGGAAGTCGCCGAAAATGCGGTTCTCTGAACAAGGCCCCAAGTATTTAACAAATGTAATAATTAATGACTACCAAAGCCTGTAAATAAGTAGTATCATACAGAGACCTGCGTAACATCGGTATATTACCATAGGTAAATTGCAACAATGGCAAATTGTGAGGAGTAGACAAAATACAGTGACAAACAAGGTATATTAATGAACATATCATACGGAGGCAAAACTACCTAAGATCATCAAACAGCTGTCCCTATTAAACTAGCGTCCTCACGGGCGCGCTTCTCCCTGTCGGGTTTACATATCTCTCCCTTACCTATCAAAAACAGAAAACAAGCCTCCGTAATAAAGCAATGTCCAGTGATACAGTTACAAACCGGGTCCTCGGATGCGCAGTAGAGGTACCCGCAACTCCACTCCTGTGATTTGATGGCTTTTTCAAAGGTGCATATGAAGAGAGCAGCAGGTGTAGGTTTAAATAGCCCCAGACTTCCAATCATTGGGCTGGATCCAGACCTTGTTAAGTGCATGAACTCAGTTACTCACACACTTACTTAAACACCATGTTGATTTCAGGGGGAGCCAAGTTAATTGTATTCTTTGCATGCAGGGATATATCTTTAAATTGCTTACTGCACACTGATTCTGACCAGTTTTACTATCACACTCTTATTTAGACTTGGGATAGGAAACATCACCTCTCAACACTAATACTATTTGCAACAGATGAAATATGAATCCCCTGAAATCTACATGGTTTAGCCCTTGAGTAACTAATTTCATGCACTTAACAAGGTCTGGATCCAGCCCATTGTGTGCTACATATATTGCAAGTAATTAAGGCAAACCAACACCTGTAGAGGGATATTTTAAGAAAACGGAGGAGAAAACAAAACTATTAATAAAATTAAATAAAATTTAAAAGAATTTGCGTAGATACATGCTGTATTTATGCATACAGATGCATAAATACAAAAACATACAATTCCATATCATGTGCTAGACTGCATGTTGTTTCTAATATGCCTAAAGGAGAATACCTGAGGCTTCGTAGGAACTGTTCCATTCTGTCTCAATTCCAATTAAGAGCTAAGGAATTACAGACATGGCTACTTAGTCGTGGTATATGGAAAAAACATTCATTAAAGCTTATCATAATGCATTAAAGATATGATGAGCTAATTTACCCCAAAAATAAAATGTATAAAGGTGATTCTCAAATCCGCTCTTCATATGCATCTTTGAAAAAGCCATCACTTTCCTTATTTCATTGCATTTCTCTATTGCCTCTGTCTTACATGCATGGGTGGTTTTGAAGTGTGCTGACAACAGGTGTAAGGAGTCACCCTTTCTGATATTCCTCAGATGTTCCCCCCAATGTTCCCTTAGTTTGCGAGAAGTTCTTCCCACGTACTGTAGTGAACATTCGCACTCAATGATGTAAACACAGAATCACAAGTCAAGAAGTCTGTAATTTTTATATCCCTCTGTTTTAGGTTCAACATAGGTTAATATATTATTTTCCTTAGATTTTATGGTCCTACATGTTAAATCCTTGGCTAGTGATTAACTTTTTCTGCTCTGGTTTTGATGACACACTTCTTACTATGTGATTTTTAATATTGTCTGCCCGTCTATATATAAACCTTGTTTTATCACCTATTACTCCTTCCAGTTCTATGCTCGTGTGCGTTTTTACGAAGGGCGTCCGTAAGCGTAAAAACGGGTATTTGTACTTACGGCGCATGCGCGGGGCAGATGTTACGCTCAGAAAATCTGAGTGTCTGGGCCTTGAGCATAACAGCTTCGTAAAACAATGCTTGAGGGGGTGTGTCTGCCATACGAAATCCATCATTACAAACCGAGGGCCGGGTGAGGCTTTTAAATCGTACAGTATGGGCATGCTAAGCGTCGTAACTACGCAATGAGCTTACAGACGCCCACGGTTACTAACAGAAAAGTTAGGGTAGGGTTTGCTGGGCGTAAGAAAGCAAAACTAAGTACGACCAAGGGGAATTCCTATGGGAGTGCATCGGAGGTACGCCGGCGTAAATACACTACGCACATGAGTGTTTCATTAGCGTAGGTCTGGATCAGACCCTTTGTCTCTACATAATAAGTTTTGAGTGATGGAGTGAGGAAGGGGACTATACTGTTTTTGTTCTTTTTCCTATCTTTCTTTTTCTCTTTCATAAGTTTCCTCCTGTGTAGTTTTCCCACTGCTTCAAACTCCTTCCTAACATCCCCTTCTTTATACCCCTTCCTTACAAATTGCACTATCAATTCCTCTACCTGTGTTTGATAATCTTCTTTCTTTGAACAATTTCTTCTAAGTCTGTGGAATTGGCTTCTTGGAGCTGATCCTAGCAACCTGGAATGGTGGTTACTTTCTTGTGGTATGAAACAGTTCATATCGGTCGGTTTCATTAATGTCTCTATTATATCCTCCTCTCTATAAACGGTTAGATCTTGGAAGTTAATTTTTTCTTCCCTAATGTTAAAACTCAGCTGTATCCCCAATTCATTCTTGTTCAGATGTTCGCAGAAGGCGTTCAATGATTCTTTATCTCCTTTCCATAGAAAAATGATGTGGTCTATGTATCTTTGATATAGTCCCATTCAATTCTCCTATATTGGGGTAGGTAAAACATGTAGCTCCTCCCATCTTGCCATATATATAGTAGCATATGGGGGAGCAAATTTTGTCCCCATAGATGTTCCCATTTCTTGTCGATAAAAGTCCCCTTCAAACCAAAAACAATTGTTTTTCAAAATTAGTTCAATACTTCTGAGAATAAAGTCTTTTTTATTTTTCTCCATCTCTGTGTCCTCAAACATCCACTTAATAGATTCTAATCCCTTCTGATGTTGTAGAATTTTGTAGAGGGAACTTAGCTATGCTGCAACCATATGCAAGTTCTACTTTAATTCTTCCAGTTTTCTTATAATATGACCAGTATCTTTCAAATATGCCCTAATTCTACCCATAAAAGGTTGCATATAATAGTCCACTACTTCTGATAAATTTGCCATTGGTGAGCCCACCCCTGAGACAATAGGTCTCCCTGGTGGATGGGTGGAATGTTTGTGGACTTTGGGTAGCGTATAAAATACTGGAATATTTGGATTTTCCACCATCAAGAAATCTTTTTCTTCTTTGGTAATTACTTCCTCCTCATAAAACTCCTTACTGAGTTCTTCAACCTTCTTTTTTATTGCATTCATTGGGTCTCCTCTGAATTTTGTGTAAGTGTTAATAGCTTCAGAACAAGGTGAGACATGTCCTACTGTAATCCTTCTTATTTTGGATTACAATACTTCCTCCTTAATCGCTAGGTTTAATAACGATCTCATTGTTTTGTTTTAAACTATTTAAGGCTTTCTTCTGTTTCCTTGTTAAATTATTTCTTCTTTATTTCTTCTGTCCAATTCTCATCAACTCTTCTTTTACTAGATCATTAAATGTGTTAATCTAAGACCCTTTCAAATGGTGTGGGAAGAATGTCGACTTCTTGAACTTTCTTCTTCTTTCTTCCTCATAATCTACTGGGATGTCTTCACATTCCTTATCTTCTTCACTTTCCTTCTTCTTAAAAAAATTCTTCAGAGTTAACCTCCTAATAAATTTTTGAAGGTCAATATACAAATCAAAGTCTTTAATTCTATCTGTGGGAGAAAATTTCAAACCTTTACCTAGAATTTATTTTTCTTCCTTTGACAAAACATGATCGCTAAGATTGAAAATCTTAACTCTCTCTCTCTCCCCTTATTCCCCTCAACCCTATTATTTATTTTCTTCTTCTTATGTTTTTTCATTTTTCGTTTTTCGTATTCTTTTGTCATTTTTATCCCTCCTCTTTTGCTCCTCCTTCTTGGTTTGCTTTTACCTTCAGGGGCGCTTATGCCAAAAATTCAGTCCTTCTCCCATCTCTCCTCCCTTCATTCCTCTCCCTTCCACATCCCTCTCTCTCCCCTTATTGGTTTAAATGGGTTAAGGATGCCTTGACCTTAGAATTCCTCATTGATTAGTTTAAGATTCATCATTATAAATATTTAATAGTCACTACTGCACCTTATTTGTGAATGAGGTTGTACTTTTTGTTTTTTTCCTAATTATATGGGATTATCTTGAAGGACTCTAGGACCCAGGGGGCACAAGAAAATGGAAAGCATTAATATTTAATCTAAAAAACAGAAAGCATTAATAATTGATTTGACTTTGGGCTCTGGATGATAAGGGAATATAGTAATGGAATGTAACACTTGTAATTTTAAAAACTTAGAATGGAAACTTCATAAGAGGAGGGTTTTGCGATGAAATTGTCTGATTAAGGTGATAATGTCCTCTTGTCCTAAAGCTGACTTTTACCTTTTCTTCTCACTTATTCTATGCTATAGCTGTGGGCCCTTTAAACTGTTTTAAGTGTAACAACATCTTTGAAGGCAAGGGACTGATGACTGCTTAAGAATAACGGGGACTTCCCACTCTTTTGTTGAGAAGAATTTACAAAGAAGAAAGACAATAGGACGGGTTTTAATAGTCATTTTATTGTTGGAACCACTTGTGTTTTTTATTTATTTATTTTTATTCTTTGAGAAAATATTTATTAAGAAATAAAGACATGAACAAACAAAAATAAGCAGATAAGAGTTGTTTGGAGTAACTATTCATCAGAAGAATACAAAAATACCTTTTGAGAACACTGTGTACAAAATAATGAACCGGTTAGTGGGTATATTATTTATGTAAATTGTAAAAGAGGTATTACACCACGGAGCCTGTTGTTCTTTTTGTCTTCTATGTGGGACAAGAGAATTTGATATTAAACAGGAATTTGGGAAAACTGCAAAAAAAGAAACTTTGTTTGATGCGACCATTTAAAGAAAACAAAGTGTGAGAAGTGATTTTTATAGATAATGGTTATTGGTGTTTGACAATATTACACTAGGATCGTTTTATCTCATATATATTGAAATGCTGGGAATCTGAAAAAGGAAAGATAATTATATATACACGCTCAAGAAAGAAACAGAAAATGTGAGTAGATTTGTTTACTATAATACTTACCTGATCATTAAAAGGCTGTACAAGGTTGCTTTCCTTTTTTTTTTCTATACTTTGATTGGAGAATTAAAGGACCAAGGGAGAATTGTTTACATGCTGATGGTAAAAGAGAGGGATTATGTGAGTAGCTTCTTGACAGATATATATTTATTTGTGTGAGGAGGGGCTTTACTTTATCCTGAGGGAGAAGTACCTAGAAGAAAAACTTGAGGAGTTGGTTATATGCCAATAACACAAGAGGAGAAAAGTGTGAGTACGTTTTTGACAATTGTGAGCGAGAGCGGATCTTCAGCAGTGATTTCACACAAACTTCACGGTTTAAGGTACAACTGACACTCAGCCAGTTTTATTTAGAAAAGAAAACAAACAAAAAGTGCAAAATAAACACCTAGGTCGTCTGGCCCTAACTAAACACAAGTCACCTCTGACTGGCTCTAAATCAAAATAATGGTTTGTACCAACAAGGCTCACAGAGACTGCAGGTTCTCTCCTACACACACTGCCTGTGTGTGTGTCTTTCCTAGACAAGGAGAGAGAGTGAGCGAGGCTGCTCAGGTTAGCCAGCCTTTTACCTAAGGCTGACAGGTGTCAGCCTTTAATCAACCTGGTAATAGCCAGGCAGCCCAAAAGACCCGGACTGGGCCTAATGGATGGTGGACCCTTCCACTCTTCCTACCATCCGCCCCAGGGACCCTTACCAGCTTTTACCAAAAGCTGGTTCAAGGTTGGGATGAGTTTCCCAACACATACAAACGTTCTCCCTGGGGCTTAACAAATACAGGCCAACAACCTGGGAGAAATATACCTCCCCTCATGTATCACACCAGTGACTCTGTCACACAATGTAACACTTACCTGAAGGTTGCAGAGTCACACAAGGTTGTTGTTTTTTTTTTTCATGCCCTGACTTGGTACTGGGAAGCCCTGGTAAAGAGAAGGAGGAAAGAAAGAATAGAGACAAAGGTTGAAGATTTTTCTTTAGACAGTAAAAGATTACTGGTAACTCAAGAAACATTATTGGAACTGGGACATCTTAGTATAATTTGCGATAAGAAAGGCGCTTGGACAGTCTCTGGCCAAAATAATTTTTTGTATATATATTTTAAATATTGTTCTAGGGGCTCATTTACTAACCTTTTGTTCTAGGCATTTCAGAGAGGACAATAGATGAATAGATTCACTTTAATACCTATCAGAGAACCAAAGAAAGCCTGCTGGCTAAACATTGTATGGGGGCAACTTGTAACTTGCATATGCAGAATTATAAATGGGTTGCGCATGTGCAGAGCATTTATCGTTCTGCACAAGCAGCTGAGTCCAAAATTGGAAAACAAGTTCTGAATTCCCAGCAGAGATCGGGTGCAAGGTCAGCAGGGTCAGATGGTTACTTCCTAGGACTTTTAGTCATGGTGCACACATCAAATGGAAAAAACTGTGTAAATTAAGACCGCTACACTAAAAGTGAGTATATCAAGGGCCTTTGTAGTGCCACAAGAAACAAAAGGTCAGTTCTATTATAAATACGTCAATGCTATATACTATACTATATAGGTATCTTCTATAGGTCAGTGCTACTGATTTTGAAGTAGTCAAATCCAACAACAAAACACACAGACAGATCAGAAAACACAGGGCCGCATTATCTTCCTCTCGCACAGACTGACGGGTGTGGGTCTGCGCTAAGAAAATGCGAATTTCGAAATCTCTATTGCAAAAGTGTCTTTTTTCACAGAAGAATATGAAAGTTGAATATTGTATAATATTGTATAAATTCGCTTTGCTCTTTTACGCATGATTTTCATTTATAACGTTCTATATATATATTTATTTTTTACTTCTCATTCTTTATTATTTATAATTTTTTTTTTTTATTCCAATTTTTATTTTATTTTAATTTAATTTAATTAATTTTTAAATATTGGATCTAATAGGTTATTTATTTTCACTATGTATATTTTCACTATAAATATTCTTTACTACTATCGTTTAACTCACTTCACCTTTCCTATCATTCTTAATATTATATATATTTTTTCTCTTAATTTTTCTTCCTAATTTTCCTAATTTTCTTCTTATACTCACTAATTCATTACTATTACATTCTTCACTTCCCCTTATTCACTTTGCCCCAGTGCACGAGATCTTTGATATATACTCCATGTTCCCACAAATTGTATGTCAACTCTTTATTGGATTCCCCCCCTCCTAACTCACAGCTCTAATTTTCTAACTATATAGTCTTAATTCGTAGTATATTAATTGCTTATGTTAAATTAGTCTATTTAGGATCTTTTTCTCTTTCCACCCTCGCTCTAATTAATTAACTTTATATTTCTCTCCCGTATTTATTTATTTATTATATTTCCCTTTTTCTAACTTATCCCTGATCATTACTTAATCTTATTGTTCGTTTCTTCCGTCCCAATACTTTTATATAACGGTTTCCTATTAGTTGTCCTGCCTTTCATCACTATTGTAAATTGTAAATTTAGTCCTTGATTAGCCCATTGTCCTTACACATCTATAAATTTGACTACGTGGCGTTTAATGAATTCTAGTACTCTATTAAAATCATAATTCGTTTTTATCCATTTAATTAATTTTACTAAACATCCTTCCTTTAATAAATAATTAGCCTATATCGCATGCATATATATATATTTTTTTAATATATATTCCATTCCTCATTGCTTTGATGTAACAATTCTCCTATTAGCGTTTTTTGCTGTCACCCTCTATCATGTGTCTTTTCATTCTTATGCACCTTTCGTTTTATTTATTCCTACTGATAAATATCACACCAGTTTCTTATTTTTAATTATTTATTTATCAATTTCCTAGTGCAATTTTTATGACATTGTTTCTAATTTGCTTGCTATTTGTTTTGATCATGTCCGTATTGTATCAATTTGTAGCGGGTTTTCTCTGAGCCTCAGAGATACCTGTCAATCAACTTAGCTGTAAACAAACTCTCTGATTGGTCCACTGCCCGTATTGGCAGCTCGTTCCCGCGGTCTTCTTGAATTTATTTGCCTGTTTCTTACCACTCACCTTATCACAATCCCTTAGGAAGTCGAGAGGGGCAGACATATGCCCCAGACAAAACGCTTGGATTGACGTTTTTTAAACTTACCTGAGCAGCATCCACAGCCGAGGACAGCTTCATTCTCCTGATTGCAGCCACTGAGTGGATTGGTGACAGCGGACGGCAGTTGCAGGCATACCCGGCGCATAGTAGGACTGACTCATTTCTAAATACTTACCATGCTTATGATTCATTGTCTTCTGGTATGCTGATTACCATTTTAATTTGATTGAAGTAAAGTATTGTCACGTTTAATGCACTATGGTCCTCCCCTCTCTTTTCTTCTTGTCTCCTTGCTCTACCCATTGAATTGAGGACCACTGAGGATACACTCTCATTACCTGAATATTTACATTGTCTAAGGATTACAAAAAACTGTGATTTGTCTGACCTAGGCGCAAACCCTTATTTTATACATACGAATATATATATGTATGTTTAGAGTGACTATGAGTATATATATACACACACATATATATATATATATATATATATACATATATATATATATATATATATGTGTATGTATGTGTGTATATATATATGTGTATGTATGTGTGTATATATGTATGTATGTGTGTATGTATGTGTGTATATATGTGTATATGTATATGTGTGTGTTGTGTATGTTTGTGTATGTGTGTATATATGTGTATGTGTGTATATGTGTGTGTGTATATGTGTGTGTGTATGTATGTGTGTGTGTGTGTGGGGAGACTGAGCACTGGTAATATAAACGATGGGCTGGGCTCCAGTCTGCAATAGACTTGTATGGAGAAGTTTCTAGGGGTATGCTAATAGTAGATGTAAATTGATTGGTTGATAGGGACAAATAAATAAACAAATATATAATTAAATACTATAATTAAATATCTTCATATCTAATAATTAGTATCTATATATATGTTCGCAATTCAGTTATTCGCAAAAGACATACATTCGCAATTCAGATATTCGCAAAAAACGTTTTATAAATCTGGAAAATTCTAAATAGGAATGATTATAACATAGATATGCAGAAATGTGCTCATTCAAAATTGAAGCATATTCGAAATAGGGATTTTCGCAATTGCGAAAATTAAAAAAAGAGAGCATTCGAAAATAACGCATTCGAAATAGAAACATATTCGAAATTTGAATGTTTATTAATAAAATAATTTTGAAATGGGAACATGTAGAAAATAAGAAAATTTGAAATAGAGAAAATTCGAAATGCGAATTTTCGCAATTTAGCGTTATACATAGAAAATTTTGAATTTGGGATTTTCTAACCGGAGATTGCATACCCAGACTGACTTCTGACAGCCAGAGCAAGAAGCACATGCGGAGGGAGGAAGTAGGGGCGTCTGGATGTCCAGAACCATCCCATCCCCATAAAGATCCTGAAAAAATAAAACTGCTGGCCACAGCACATAGAACATGGATGTTCCTAATCCTGGATGATCCTAATCCTGGTGATTGACCTGCGAATAAGGTATTGATTTTAGAGCCCCTTTCCCTGATCCCCTGTCCTTGCACTTACCTGCTGTATTTGTTCTTATAATGATAACACACCATTGGGAAGTTTATTAATTTACTACCATTTTAAATTAGCATGAAAAGTAATCTAATGATGTAATTATGTAAGGTCACTCTAATGTACCAATGTATGTATACACCTTAATGGATCAAGTGTGTATACCCTTTAGTGTATCAATGTATGTATTGCTTGATTGAAATGTAATAATCACTTGTGCACTTTATTATGAATATATCAGCACCTTAATGAATTATTTAACAAACATGCCTCTATGTATGTAGCATTTTATCAAACATAATGATCACTAATGCATTTTGTTTGTATGTCCCAGGACTTTTGAAGTATATTTTTACACCAAATCTGGATATGAACATCATCTACATTCCTTCTTTTTAAGTTCTTGGTTTGTTTTGAGGTATATGATAATATAAGAGTGGCATTAATAGTACTCTACCACTTGTTTACTATGGAGACGGGAACCTCTGACATCACAGATCTTCATTAATCAACAGCTGGGACTTGTCAGTTAGGGTATAAAATCCTGGACATCAACACAGAAGGAGCATCACTTGAAAAGGGCATCCATCCCGAAACTCGTGGCTCCTGCTTCCCTCTGGTATCGGATGGTACTGCCTGTGTTCTCCGACATAATCCATGAAGGCTGCCATGGATTCTTTAGCGCTCCGTTAATTTGACTAGTGACTCCGTTGTGCACCCTGGTATGAGGGACCTGTCCTGAGGGATATAATATTTTCCGATTTTTACTCCTGTCTTATGTTTTATTTATTGTAGAACTAAAGTTTGATTCTAATATGTGATTTTTGTCTTTGTATTTTCTCTGAGGATTTTAGCAGAATTCTCATAACCTTTAACCTGCGATTCCTAACATCATAGTGGGAGGTCTCCAACCATGGTCTCCTCCTCCCATTATTGAGTTTATGATGCTCTTATATACATTTTGATGGTTGATTTTTTTGTAGTGTGCGACCTTTTCACACATGTACCTTCTTGTATTTTAACTATTTTTAGAGTGTGGGAAACTCTTAAAATGTGTTTTTAGGCAGCAATTTTTAGCGCTTTTAGTGGTTGAAGTGAATTGTAATGGATGTATGAGCAGCTCCAAAATGGCCAGAAAACCAGCTTCTGCTTCTTCCATCATTTAATGTGGAGCAACATGTGTCTCATTGCGAGTGGCCCAGAACATGCAGCTTCTGCAAGCCTGCCAGGTAAATGCTGTGCGGAAGATAGACTGGTGGGGGATATTAGGGTTCTGGAGATGGCACACTATGTAAAGTACATGGGGAGTATGTATAGGGTCTGGAAACAGTATATTGTGCCATTCCCAGATCCTTATATACTCCATATATATTATAGTATGTTCTATTCCCAGACGCATGGCATACACCACATGTACTTTATAAAAAGTACACTCAGAAACACTGGAGAATATATGCTCCATGAAGCAATGGCCTCTGCGTTTAGGGCTTAGTACCAAAACCTGTATAACTTACCATCTCCATCCCCCGACTCTTGACTCAATTAATAGCGGACTACCATAAAGTATTCTGATATCCTACTCTTAGCCATGCTGCTCAACCAGCACTTGAGAGTCTGTTTACTAAATTAGAATTAATCTCTGCTATAATATTTACCCCAAACGGTAAGAGTTTTGGCCCTGATGACGTTAGGGTTTCCTTTTATAAATTCTTTCAAGCAAAATTATGTCCCCCCCCCTTATTGCGCACCTTTAATAAACTGTCCCTGGAGTCACTATTCTTCAAGCCAGTCATTGGCTTAATCATCGTCCCTAAGGAGGGTAAAGACCCTCACTCTATGTGCTATCTACCACCCGATTTACCTCCTAATTGTGGATATTAAACTGTTCTCTAAACTGATAGTGCATAGACTGAAGGAGTTTCTTTCTCCCTGTATGTATGTACTGACACAACTTTTGCTAGTTTCACTTTGGGAGTTTGATCCCTCCCACAAAATGGCTGCTTGCACACTGTTCAAATAATAGGGGTGTCTTAATACAGACCTCCTAAGTACACATATAGCAGATAGATAGGGACTAACCTACAGGCGGTGCCTTGAAGATGGGCAGGTGAGATAACCCAATATAGCTATATTGTGAACTAAACCTCCTTTTATGTATGTGCTGACACATAGTGTTATATAATGCTTGTTTGGAGCGACAGACCTCTCTTTTGTTCCTTGTAGTTGCACAGTGGTCATTTTGGTCCTTGGCTGCACCCCTACATTTATATATACACTTGTGTGATACCCCTACAGAGTTAAGTGTAACAAGTCTGTAGAATTTAATATACTAGGTAAAAGAATTAGTCATAACAATGTTTGTTTTTATTTGGTTTGCTGACATCATCTCAATAATATAATTGGTGGTGCAGGATGGTGCAAGATGATTGAAATGGTGCAGAACCGCGTGAGAGCTATTGCTGGGGTAACGATTAGTGGGCACGTGAGGGTGGTTGCCTAGACCAGGGGTTCTCAAACTATTTTGCTCCGGGACCCCATCTGGCAAAAAAAATTTTTACAGGACCCCAGCAAGTTACCGCCAAACAATGCCCCTATATATTTATAAATTTCAGCCTCTTTTAACCCCACAATAAACCCTATCAAGTAGTATGGTACACTTACCACTATTTAAAATGATATTCTGGTCAAAACCAACATGGATTAAGATGCCGCAGCTAACTTGCCTCCACAACATCAAAGGCAGGCTCCGCCCCCCATCTCAAAGCACTAGGAAGGGGAGCATGTGAACAAAGTAAAGACCCCTATTGGTCAGAGTTAAGCAGGGCCGCCTGTCAGGAGTTCTAACACCTGCTGCACTATTTTCCCAGCGCTGCGGGCCACTAAACAGCAGCAGGATATCACCTGCGTCACTTATCCTGCCTCCAGTACTGGAGCGCAGCTCTTCTCTGCGTCGCCGCCTGCCAGGACCTCTGACAGGCGGCGGCTGCATAATATTCTGCCTCCAGTACTGGAGCGCAGCACTTCTCCGCGGCGCCGTACAGTGCAGCAGCCCAGGCGGCCGCCATCCGCCTGTCCTGCTGCACTCATTCTCTATACTGCCCGGTTCTCTCTGCTGGAGTCGCGACCAGGGCCGCCATCAGAAATGGTGGGGCCCGGGACTGAAAAATTGCAGGGCCCCCCCTGGATTTTTTTTTTTACATGCATACACCTATTATATATATATTTGGTGGCAAATAATGAAAGTACATGCCGGGGGGTGGGTGGGCTGATGGGTACATAGTGCATTATCCTTTGCAAGTAAAATTAGTTTTAATTAAATCTTTAAAATAGCTGCGTACCACAAAGCAAATAAAAATCAGCATTAAAATGTAAATATTGCAGTCTTATCTGTAGAAGGTCTCAGGGCTGCAGGCACAGGGCAACACCGTCTATTCCACTCCTCCTTGATATGCGTCCACACCTCGGGTGAGTAGCTGATGGGTGAATTAAGTGCCGTGTCAGGAAGCTTTGAAGTGCAGCAAGAAGGTATGCGCCTTTAATCCAACGCGTTTCGTCCGCACAGTTAGCGTTAACTGGCAAGGACTTCCTCAGGGATCAGGGACCCCCCGGCATGTACTCTCATTATTTGCCACCATCCCCCCCCTAAGTTTAACATCAGGCGCCACCCCCCCCACAGGAGTCCCATAACATTTACTCACCTCTTCCTCCACAGCGCGCTCCCTGCCCCTCGGAAGTCCGACTAGCTGCACCACGTGATGATGTCACACATCGTGACATCATCACCCAGAATGCCACGGGCCCGCGGACCGTCGGAAGGGTAATGCAGAGGTCTGATATGCATTCAGACCTCTGCCAACAAAATTTAAATGCTGCATTTTTTTTTATTTTACTAGTGTCCTGGGCAGGACAGAGAGGAGGTCTGGGGCTATCTCGGGCCCCCTCTCTGTCCGGGCCCGGGACACTAGGCTCGGCAGTCCCCCCCTGATGGCGGCCCTGGTCGCGACCCCATGCAGATGTGGACGCGACCCACTCTGGGGTCGCGACCCACAGTTTGAGAACCGACGGCCTAGACTACAGCTAGTTAGTGGGGGACGCACGGAGGAGCACAAGGAGCTTCTAGAAAGGTCGGATAGGGAGAGCGCAAGGAGATTGTCACGTTCAGAAGAAGGTTGGGATCGGTTCCGGGTTCCAAGGATTGAGACAACCGAGATGGTGTGAAGTGAAATTGAGCAGGTTTAATCGGGGATGGGTGCATACAGATAAATAAAGAAAAGAGTCCTTTGAAAGGCGGTTTGCAGCAAGATGAATGGGTACTTGATGATTAAACAGTTCGTGAGTAGAGACTTATGATGATGGGAGTGATGGTGAGAATGTCCAAGTAGGGTTGAACAAAGTCCGGGTTGGATGACGGTAGCTTGGGACAAGTAGGACGAGAGACGGCAGAGCCAGAGGCAGGGGAACTGGAGTCGGCGGGACCAGAAGTAGCAGAATTGGCATCGGCACGATCAGACACAGCGGGGTCTAGAGACAGTAGGACTGGAGTCAGCAAGGTTGAATCAACTTGACCACAGAACTGGACCACAGGACTGGACCTTTGGACTGGACCTCAGGATGAAACCTCAGGACTGGACCGCAGGACAGAACCTCTTGGACTGGACCCACTGGGCTGGACCTCTGGACTGGACCTCTGTACTGGACCGACCAGACTGGACCTCTGGCTGGACCAACAGTACTGGACCGACCGGACTGGACCTCTGGACTGGACCAACAGGACTGGACCAACAGGACTGGACCTCTGGACTGGACCAACAGGACTGGACCAACAGGACTGGATCAACAGGACTGGACCAATAGGACTGGACCTCTGGACTGGACCAACAGGACTGGACCTCTAGACTTAACCAACAGGACTGGATCAACAGGACTAGACCACAGGACTGGATCAACAGGACTGGACCAACAGGACTGGATCGACCGGACTGGACCTCTGGACTGGACCAACAGGACTGGACCAACAGGACTGGACCTCTGGACTGGACCAACAGGACTGGACCAAGGGTTTAAATAGTACGCCCTGTGCACTGATTGGCTGGAGGACCGGAGAGGCAGCTTCCCCATGGGTGGCTCAGCACATGTGACTTTATTCAAGATGGCGGCACCCATAGGACGAGGATCCCGCTGCGCTTTGGCGCCCGAACACACGAGGGACGCCGAACCAGGTCAGCAGCATCATTGGGGTAAGTAGCGGAGTCTGTCACTGTAACAGTGACAGACTCCGAGGGAGAACAGCGTCGGAGCCCTGCACTGCAGCCAGCCGACGGACGGGGTAAGTGCGGCACTTGCCGCGATTTGTGACAGAGATTTGTTAGGTGACAGTTGGGTTACTTCAGTCAGTTGGTCTGTGGTGACGGAGCAATTAGGAGATGTGACGGAGAGAGGAAAAGAAATAGCTGTAATTAATTGGAGAGGAGTGAGAGTGAAAGAGGTGGTTATAGCGGTGACCTGGTTGGCAGCTTTGGTCGTGTGGTGGACGGAGAAAGTGAGGGGAGGAGATTTATGATGGCTGGAGCAGACGGCTGAGGTTGTGTCGACGACAGCCGGAGGAGTGCAGCAGTGCAGATTAGCCAGCAGCGATCGAGGGAAGGCCTTGTCAGGTTGTGACAGAGTTCCTGTTAGCTGATTAAGGGAAAGGGCTGTGAGACGGTCCGGAGCAGCTGTTCAGGAGAGTTCACAGTCAGTTTTCTGAGGTTGGCAAAAGTAGCAGTGAACGGAGGGAGGTGAAGGAAAGACAGCTGTATATAAGAGAAAGAGATTGCATATAATAATATAAGAGAGAGAGGTGGCGGTGAATAAGGGCAGAACTGCAGAGGATGGAAAAGATTCAAGTGAGACAGCAGTAAATAAGCAATTGAAACTGTGGGGAGTGAGAAAATAGAAAGTCAGCTACGGTAGTAAATCATTAAGAACAAAGCTGTTAAAGATTTAAAGTATTGGAGTCCGAGAAAGTAAAAGGAGTCATTCTCCGCTCTTTAGACGTTCCGCAATCCCTCACTTACCTGTACACCGCGCCCCCAACATCTGGGTTTAGTCACACTTGCACACATTTCATATATTGAATTAGAAGCGCGGCCTGTGTTTTTTTGTTACTTTTGCTAGTTTCACTTTTCAGTTTGACCCCTCCCACAGAATGGCTGCTTGCACACTGTTCAAATGGCCTGAGTGTAACTGACGTCATCATTTATATAAAAGGCTGTAAGTCTGCTCTAAGTGCCAATGTGAAGCGGAGATAAAGGGTGATGTTATCTGCACAACAACGTATAAGGTAAGTTAACGATCCTGCTTTGAAAAAGTCTGCCGGTCAGACGAGACGCGTAAGCGGGTTTTACATGTGGAGCTGCCATTTGCACCGCTATATTGGAGGCTATTACGGAGGTGTCGATTTATAGACACCGGAGACTTGTGGTGTGGACACTGATAAGGCTTGTTCGTCTACCTTTGAACTTTGGAGGCTGGCAACCCGGTGTTATTCATTTATCTGGCTGATGGCATTAACAGCATAAAAGGAGGACGGAATGGTTTGACTTCATCTCCCGAATATTGGGTAATATCCTGCCTGCATTGCCCTATACTCACAGCTATTACACTGATTTTTTTGGATTGTGAACTTACCTTATCCATTGTTGTCCAGATAACATCACCCTTTATCTCTGCTTCATATTGACACTTAAAGCAGACTTACATTAATTTCTTGAAACTGCATGCACTGCATTCCTCCATACCTTTGCAATTATTCTTGGTGCTTTTGAGTTGTTAATTGTTTAGCTCCATTTATGTGTTTTAATGTTTTGAATACATTTTTCTGATATCAGGTTGCCATTTATATGTTATTTATCAGTACCAGCCATTGAATTTATTTTTTATATATAACGTAGCGCTGTTTATACTACTTGTTGTATTGCTTCCTTAAAGGGAGAGGGGCAAAATCCCCCATACAGCTGCTTTCTCCATATTAGTACCAGAAGGTTTCTTTTTTCTTTCTACACTTGGGCATGGGGCCACTTTGTTTGCAAATAATATTATCTCTATATTCCCGTCCCTCAGCTAGAGTTAGAGTCAGCTGCAACCTCTCTTCACCCTTTTCAATGGCATACGTCAAAGATGCCCGCTCACAACTTCTAATCTTTGTCTTATACATAGAGGCATTAGTGTGCTCTATCTGGTTAAACCCGGGCATTAAGGGAATACAAGTGGGTCACCAAAGCTGCAAACTTGCATTATTTGCAGATGATGGCCCTGATTCACACTTAAGATCGAATTTGCGTACTTTCGTAACGCAATTATAAGCAGGTGTGATTCAGACATAGCAACGGTTTCAGCTAACCACACTTCCACACTCGTGTGTGCATTTCCATGTGCAAGTGTGCCGTTCGTTCAATTAGTAATGCACGTGGTAGAGGCTCTATGAATCGTGCATTGATTTAGGAACTTAATCCTAGACGAGATTCTAATAAACGTAAAGAAACGCACACATTCCTGTTATGAAGGAAGTTAATTGTGTAACTAGCATGCCTTTGAATTTATATTTTATCAATTAAATTAAATGATTACCTTTCCTTCTTTTGTTTTTTTTTTGTGTCTCCACGTTAACCCTTTATGTGTTTCTTCATCTTTTTTTTTTTTTATCTAAAAGCATGTTTATGTGACTGAATGAATATGAACCTTTACCAATGTGGTAATTTTTACTAATTATTTATATATAATTTTTTTTACAATTTTTAAAAAATAAAACAAGACATTAATTTGAGAGTAATATATGTAAAAATACATTTCCATATACATATTTTAATAAAAAAATTTCATGTTGCACAAATTTAAATTTGTTTACTATAAATTCATGTTGTATAATGTTATGTTCATACTGAATTCATAATTCTATTTGTAGTGTAATAACGTAATGAAAATAATTATTGTGTATAATTTTCAGTAAATAGGTCATATAGTCTAATAATACACAATACATATTTGTAAATTGATTTATGTGTTGTAGTGTGTTGTTGAATGACATATTCTAATTAATAAAGCAAACACACTTTTTTTTACTTTTTAACCAAAATAATATTATAATAAAATATTTTATTTAAAAAACGATTTAGTTAGTTGGGGGTGGGTAGGGAGATGGAGGTGATGGAGGTTCTGGCGGTGTTGTTGTTGATGGTCTACGAATATATTGCACCACTGCAGCAGTCTCCTCCAGCACCCTGAGAACGGCCTCTGCGGCCTGGAAGAGAACCACAAAGCTGTGGCGTATGTTGGCAATTCCTGTAAAAATCAACTCTAAATGGGGCATCAGCAACACTAAGAAATAGAGCTTAAACTTATACAAAAAACACTGAGACATTTTTATTTCCAAAAAACAAAAAAAAAACAGTAAGAGAGAGTAAGAGTTCCAAAAACGAAAAAAAATCTGTAAGAGACAACTCTAAATGGGGCATCAGCAACACAAAGAAATAGAGCTTAAACTTATACAAAAAACACTGAGACATTTTTATTTCCAAAAAAGTAAAAAAAACAGTAAGAGACAGTAAGAATTCCAAAAACGAAAAAAAAAAAATCTGTAAGAGAACTCTAAATGGGGCATCAGCACATCAGCAACACAAAGAAATAGAGATACAGCACAACGTTGGTTCCATTGAAAAAAAACTTACCTGAGAAATGGTTCGGCTGGGCATCATTATTTGACACAACTATGGGTAAATGTGTGTCAATGAAAAATATAAAAAAACAACAGGAACACTCCTTAACATATAACTATGCATACATTTTTGAAAAGGGCAAATAAATAACATTCTAATATAAAAAATGCATACTGCTTTAAATTCTGAAAATATTCAATACATAAATATGAATGATTTCTTCAAAAAATAAAAAATACTAAACATATAATACAATACAATTTAAATTAGTAAAACACTTTAAGAATAATGTTTAAAGCTAATCTAACAAAGTTAAGTACTAGAAAAGCCTAACTTTACACTGTTAAAAGTGTTGCACAAAATGAAAACACAACATGGATTTAAGTAGTTGAGCCTTATTTGTGTTAATTAAATGCACACATCCATTGATTACAAATACGCAGCAGGTGTTGCTTGTGAGGTGTGTGAGACGACACTTGTACTTTGCCCTAGCAAGCCCGGCTACAGCAACTTACGAGTGGTCGAGGGCTACCTTAACTTTTCACATGCATACTTTTGTTTACGCAAGGCACTCCTAGTTACGAATCAGTCCTACCTCTGTTGGCACGTCCATACTGTTTATTGGGGTGGGCGACCCGTGCCAAGGCATGGGGCAGCGCCCAAGGTTTTATAAGGGGGATGATAACCCTATCCCCCTGTGTCTTTGAAATTGTCCGGCGCCCAACACTTACTTTAATTATCCAGATGATACAGATCAGAGGTCATAGCAGCAGTGTATAGCTGTAGACGCACTTCTGCTACATTAACAGGGTATTACTTCCCTAATCCTCCCTGAAGGTAATGCTTGCTTAAAATGTTTAGCCAATCAGCTGTCATCTCCCTGACAGCTGATTGGCTGAGGCATAAGTATCTCCAGAGTCGGACCTGCAGGAACTAATTTCATCATAGTGCATTGTGGTTTTACTTATGTATAAGCTAAAACGCAGCATGAACATTTCTATTGCCTGTTAACAGGCGATCTGTCCAAAACAGTTAATAGGGGCCGCATAAAGGGTGATAAAAACATAACCTTGGCTCAGCCACACTGCTGCTTATTCATGTGGATCCAGTCAAGTGCAGAAGAACAGTGTCACATGAAAGCCCCACTTTCAACATCACTCTCTGTTAATTACATGACCCTCACCAAAAAAAACAAAAAAAGAAGGAAAAAAAATACTCAGATAAGCTGTAAGAAGTTAGAAATGTTATTTAAAGGTGGCACAAAAGGAGGCTAACACATATAAGGGCACACAAAAGGAGGAATGACACACATAAAGGGGGCACAAAAAGAGACTGATACATATAAGGGGACCCAAAATAAGGCTGATATATATAAGGGGGCACAAGAGGAGGCTGGGCACATATAAGGAGGCACAAAAGAAGGCTGGGCACATATAAGGGACACAAATGGAGGTTGGGTACACAATTGGCAGAAGTTGATTGGGCACATAAAAAGGGATTGAAGTAAAAGGCTGGGTGCATACTTTTTTTTTTTTTGGGGGGGGGGGGGCAGAATGTTTTTGGGGGGGGGGGGTCAGAATTTTTTTTCCCCCCGTCCTGGGCTCTGCTAGGTCTAGAAATGGCACTGCTGTACATTAGTAGCCTGAGTTGTGCACATTTGCATTAGGAGTCTTGCTCCTCTAGTCATGCATGCGGGACTCTGCCCATGCCAATGCGTAAATCTGTCCTAAGTCCTGTTACTTATGTGTGAATCAGGGCTGATTTTCTTTCCTTCATTAGTTACCCCTGTCTTGTCTTTGCCCTACCTAATGCTAGAATTTGGGAAATTTGGCCAGGTTTCCAATTATAAAATCAGTTATATCAAATCAGTGGCTATGCCTCTTCACATACCTGAGAATGTGGTTGCCAGGCTCTCTTCGGCATTCACATTCCACTGGCCCTCCTCCTGCATCTGCTATTTAAGCACTAATCTCACACCTGACTCACCCTCCTTATTTGACAATAATTCCCCCCCCCCCCCCCTA
>WWET01002508.1:90344-121656 GCA_011038615.1 Limnodynastes dumerilii
AATTTTTTTTTTTTAAGATTCTAGATTAGAAACAAGGCAAATCATGCTCCAGCTATTAACCAGTAGCCAACCAGTCATTCTACCTGAAAAGCTGCTTTGTGCTGCTTGTCCCTTGTATTTTCTCACTACCAGCCAAGGCTTGCCAGTGCAGGGGACCCCAAACAGATTACCTTTTGTGAATCAAGTAATTTAGCTTTATTTCTGTATTGATAAAAGTAACTCTGAATTAATATTGGGTTTAGATTAAATTCTAGGCTTAACTAAACTACCCCCATAAATTATAATGTTTAACTGGTATTATTTTTTATGTTATCATTTTGACATCTTCATGAAAAGGCTTTAAAAGTTAGTTTCTTTATATAGGCTGACAGAAAAGTGCTGCTGCATAAAATATTAATCCCTTTGTTTATACAGTATATAGACAGAATTATTGCTTTTGGACCTTTGAATAGGATATATTGGGTAGAGTCCCATCTTTAGCTTTCTTTAATTACATCTAGACATGAGCAACTTCTGGAAACAGAATGGATTTTGTAATGAATCGCATAGGGCAGATCAGTTTATACAATAATAAATCATTACTGCTGTACCTTCATCTATATGTTCTTAATAATAAAATGCATACTACATTTTGCATGGATGCCTCTTCCCCTCCCCCCAGAACACAGATATAATGGTTCTGGTTAGGTTGGGCCACATCTGGTCATGAAACAGTTAACATGTTTGTTGTGAAGGATTTGCATTATTTGAGTCATTACATTTTATATTTATGACATTATGTGCTTTAGCAATGTCATATATTTTTGTGGTGTCTAGTATATGGCCACACTAGTTTTTATTTTAATGATAAAATTGTACCAGCTATACATATATATTTTTTTTATGTTTGTATAAGTTTCTGGCATCTGTTTTGATTTTAGGGTGAGAGAAATAACACTAATGTCAAAGTGAACGCTCTGACTTTTGTTGCCAAATGTAGAATTGCCAGAAACACAAGTAGTCTGTTGTTCTGTTTCCTAGCTGGGGACCAACTTCCTTTCATTTCTCACAGTCACTTGTACATGTACGTTACGGTGTGTAAGTTACTGTGTCCGTTGTCTGTCATTGAGTATTCAAGGGTTTTTGAGGAACAGGGCTGAAGTGGAGACTCTGGTGTTCTCTTGTGTGGGGCAATAGAGACTTTACTGTTCCTTTGAATGTCCTTTATTCATATATATTGTTAACTTCTGTTACAAGCAGTGGTGGAAAGTGTGCTCAGATTTCATTCCAACATCAAATTTTAAAGACCTCCTTTGTGTGCTAAAAAAAAAAGGAGGGGAAGTGCAAGAGGGAGCCTTATACTGTGCGCAGACTTTTCTACAGTAATTGTATTTTGTTTAGTGATAGAATGAGAAGAAAAAAGTGTCAGTCATTTCATTATGATTATATGATGTAAGCTCATCAACTTATGTAAGATAAATAAAAAATTATATTGACATCTTTATTAAGAAAATGTGTAAATTATTGTGGCAGATTTCTAGTACAATAATTGGTAAAAAGCTATTGCAAAACTGAATTGCCTAACAAAACAAATGGCTAAACTGTTCTATAGCATCATATTTGATTTGCCATAATTAGTCAAAACCAATCATTTTGATGAACCTGATCCAGATCATGCAATATGGTTGTTTTTTTGATCCTCTGGATCTAGCCTTTCATACTGGAAGTATTTCCGTGGGTTTTCCGATGCTCAGTTGTGTGAGGGGAATGTATGATGATAATAGTAGAGTAAGGGTGTGCTCCCCCTCCATATTATCCAGACTTCTTATGTGTCCTCAAATAGAATTTTAAGGTAGGGTTCTTTTTATATCCTTGTTTTTCTGTCTGTATGTTTGTTTGCAGAGAAACATTACGGGCCTGATTCACGTTAAGAAAGCATTAGGGGCTGGATCCAGACCTTGTTAAGTGCATGAACTTAGTTACACCTGGGCTAAACCATGTTGAATTCAGGGGGAGCCAAGTTAATTGTATTCTTTGCATGCAGGGCTATATCTTTAAATTGCTTACCGCAAACAGATACTGACCAGCTTTACTATCACACTGTTATTTAGACTTGGGATAGGAAACATCACCTCTCAACTCTAATACTGTTTGCAACAGATGAAATATGACTCCCCTGAAATCAACATGGTTTAGCTCAGGTGTAACTAAGTTCATGCACTTAACAAGGTCTGGATCCAGCCCTAGGTTCTAAAAAAATATGCGAGTAGTAGCAAGGCAACTTCCTCGGCACGCCCTCGGTTTTCAGGTTCTCAAGCGACTTACAATTGCCATAGGTCTACCTTATCTTTAGGTTCTTAGTTGTGTGCGTAGGGCAGCTAATTAAGAACATTACTGTGTAACCGCAGCCAGATTTTCTCATTTAAATGCCTCCCTGCACCCAATGTTCTTATCTTCGTACATAATTTTTCCTGGAATGCCCCTTCCTTCTTAAGTCACTACGAACCTTGCGGCACTAGGTTCTTAGTGGTGATTCACAGCAGTCCAGTTCCTAAGTCCAACGTAGATTGTGTATATAAGTTACTACGCATGCGCAGTATAACCCTTCCTAAATATACGTACCTAAAACCCGCAGATTCTTAAGTGTGAATCAGGTCCTACATAGAGTAGTTAAAAACTGGTTATAAACATAGCTGTCACTGGAACTATACCTATATACTTATATATGTGGTAGATGCAGCCAAGGCAGTCAGATATTTCATTCTAGATGGTATCTTTTGTGATCAGTTAGTATGTGAACCAGCTGCACATATTTTTTCTTCCCTATGTCAAGGAGGATTATGATGGAACACTGACCCTTTTCTCTGGTGTTAACACTAGGTGCACATAACATTGCTGTTTAAGTTCTCTGCTTTCTCTTGAAACCTGCATGGAATGTGCATAGATGCTGCAGATTGAAAGCTTGACTTCCAGTTGGTTAGGTTTGTAGGTTACCAGGCAGTCTACCATTAAATGGAATTCTGCAGTGCATTCTCACATAATGAAACAAGTGATTGTTTTTTTTTTTTTTTTTTCTAACTCTTATGGTTTGGTGTTCATTAAATGTTGTAGCGATTTCCTGTCCTCTGCTATTCTTTCTTCTCCAATTGTCTTTATAGCATATGCAGACCTGATTCCTTATTTTTCTTATTGGCTGATAATGTCAGATGAATAGCCATGACTATATAGTTAATATGGTCACATATCTTCTTTACACCTATACGTTTTTAGCAGGAAACACAAGCATCCAACATTTATCTTGTCATTTTTTGTCATTGTTTATTATGATTTTATTTGTTTGTTTGTGTGTTTGTGTGAGTGAAGGGAGAAGTGATTTGTTGTTGTGTTCTCTGTATGCATACAAATGTAGCCGTGTGTATGAAGTATTGTATTATA
The DNA here is from genome assembly GCA_011038615.1 of Limnodynastes dumerilii. Taxonomy (NCBI): domain Eukaryota; kingdom Metazoa; phylum Chordata; class Amphibia; order Anura; family Limnodynastidae; genus Limnodynastes; species Limnodynastes dumerilii. The sequence goes on from WWET01002508.1 coordinate 93,759, forward strand.
TGCTTATATTAATGTAAACACACAAAACATTGGTCTGTTTTACTTGCAGTACTTAACCATAGTTTGTAATTCCCTGGATAACTACAACAAAATATTATATATCAGTCATTCAAAGTGTGCACCACAGCTACTGGCAATTCATTAATTTGTCTGGACAAGAAGATAATTTTATGCACAATAGGAATGTATTGCGTAGTATTAATCAGAAATGAGCTAAAAATCCTGCATAAAATGTCCGTATTATGCTTTAAGAGACACTTAATGTAATGTGATGTGTTTACATAAAGCAGCAGCACATGGAATTTTACACTGTCCACATGTTAAAAAGGTCAACACATTGATTTAGTGTGTTGATCACCACTCTCAATGTTCTCACACCCCAATGGACAATTAAAAAAATAAATTAAAGAGAAAAAAAATTGCTAATTTAAAATGTAGATTTTACCTCTAATCTGAATAGCATGCTCAACATCTCTGGTTGTAAAATATATAATATGCACTCAAGTACAGAGCTCATTTTATTATAGATTATTGTCATGTTAATAAATGAACCATAGTAGGAATTTTATTTTATTAGGCCTGTTTTGGACAGAGTGGTACAATTTTTATTTCTGTGGAAAATAGGATTATATTGTGAAATACCAACGCCACTGTATTTCCAGCAGGATTTAAATGCAGCATTGCTGGAAAATGACATTCAACAATCTTTGGAAGGCTTTCCTTGTACTTGGAGCAAACTTTAATAATGGAATTGTCACTAATGTATGTTCATCTAACTTGTATGTCCATTAGATGTATATTGGTTGTTGTTGTTTGTTGTGGAAACAAATTTACACAAATGTGTGGTGGTTATATACAGTGCATCTGGAAAGTATTCACAGTGCTTCACTTTTTTCACATTTTGTTATGTTACAGCCTTATTCCAAAATAGAATAAATAAATTTTTCCCCTCAAAATTCTACAAACAATACAAATGAGCAAATTTATTAAAAATCAAATACTAAGGAATTTCATGTACATAAATATTCACAGCCTTTGCCATGAAGCTCAAAATTGAGCTCAGGTGCATCCTGTTTCCACTGATCATCCTTGAGATGTTCCTATAACTTTATTGGAGTCCACCTGTGGTAAATTCTGTTGATTGGACATGATTTGGAGAGGCACACACTTGTTTATATAAGGTCCCATGCTTGACAGTGCATGCAGAGCACAAACCAAGCATGAAGTCAAAGGAATTGTCTGTAGACCTCCAAGACAGGATTCTCTCGAGGCACAAATCTGGGGAAGGGTACAGAAAAATATCTGCTGCTTTGAAGGTCCCAATGAGCACATTGGCCTCCATCATCTGTAAATGGAAGAAGTTCTGAACCACCAGGAATTTTCCTAGAGCTGGTCGGCCGTCTAAACTGGGCGATCGGGGGGGGGGATAAGGGCCCTATTCAGAGAGGTGATCAAGAACCCAATTGTCACTCTGTCAGAGCTACAGCCTTCCTCTCTGGAGAGAGGAGAACCTTCCAGAAGGACAACCATCTCTGCAGCAATACACCAATCAGGCCAATATGGTAGAGTGGCCAGACGGAAGCCACTCCTTAGTAAAAAGCACATGGCAGCCCGCCTGGAGTTTGCCGAAATGCACCTGAAGGACTCTTAGACCATGAGAAATAAAATTCTCTGGTCTTATGAGACAAAGATTGAACTCTTTGGCTTGAATGCCTGGTGTTATGTTTGGAGGAAACCAAGCACAGTGGTGGCAGCGTCATGCTGTGGGGAAGTTTTCCAGTAGTAGGAACTGGGAGACTAGTCAGGATAGAGGGAAAGATGAATGCAGCAATGTACAGAGACATCTCGGATGAAAACCTGCCCCAGGGCGCTCTTGACCTCAGACTGGGGCGACGGTTCATTTTTCAGAAGGACAACAACCCTAAGCATGCAGCCAAGATATCAAAGGAGTGGCTTCAAGACAACTCTGTGAATGTCCTTGAGTGGCCCAGCTGGAGCCCAGACTTGAATCCGTTTGAACAACTCTGGAGAGATCTAAAAATGGCTGTGCACCGACGCTTCCCATCCAACCTGATGGAGCTTGAGAGGTGCTGCAAAGAGGAATGGGCAAAACTGCCCAAAGATAGGTGTGCCAAGCTTGTGGTATCATATTCAAAAAGACTGCGCAGATCGGCTGAAAAGCCGATCTTACGCTTACGCCCGCCGTCCTAGCGACGGCGGCGTAGGTCTGGATCAGGCCCAATGACCCTAAGCACACAGCCAAGATATCAAAGGAGCGGCTTCAGGACAACTCTGTGAATGTCCTTGAGTGGCCCAGCCAGAGCCTAGACTTGAATCCAATTGAACATTTCTGGAGAGATCTGAAAATAGCTGTGCACCGAGGTGCTGCAAAGAGGAATGGGCGAAACTGGACAAAGATAGATGTGCCAAGCTTGTGGCATCATATTCAAAAAGACTTGAGGCTGTAATTGCTGCCAAAGGTGCACCAACAAAGTATTGAGCAAAGGCTGTGAATACTTATATACATGTGAATTCTTTGTTTTTTGATTTTTTATAAATTAGCAAAAATCTCCCAAATACTTTTTCATGTTATTATGGGGTATTGTGTGTAGAATTTTGAGGGGAAAAAATGAATTTATTCCATTTTGGAATAAGGCTGTAACATAACAAAATGTGGAAAAAGTGAAGCACTGTGAATACTTTCCGGATGCACTGTATCAACCATGTTAAGTTGTCTCTAAAAGCACAGCACCCATGTTATTTTTTTAACCTTCATCTCCCAGTTTGTCAGATCTTTGGAATGCAGATCCAAATTTTTCTGGAGATGAGTGTACCGCTCTTGTCAGGAGCAGTATCTTGTTTATTTTGGTAGTGCGAATATTTCGCTAGTGATACATGTGAGGAGTCCTCTAACAACCTTAACCTCCTTGCAGTAACAGAAACCTGGCTCAATTAATCAGGCACTGCCTCACCTGCTGCACTTTCACATGGTGGATTCCACTTTACTCATGCCTCCAGGCCTGGAGACAAACGGGGAGGTGGAGTTGGAATACTTCATTCCTAAAATTGCAAATTTACAGTTCTACATAATGTCCCGTCACTTAATTTCACATCCTTTGAAATTCATGCTGTACGCATCTTTAGCCCTTTTCCTCTGCGTGTATCTGTGATCTATCGCCTCCCCCCACCCCATTGACTCTTGCCAAAAATTTCTACAACACTTATCCTCTGATTTACCAACCATTATCCTAGGTGATTTTAACATTCCTATTAACAATCCTCCTTCTCCTATTACCTCTAAGCTTTTCTCTCTAACCTTACCTCTTGGCCTCTGCCAATGGATTGATTCTTCTACACATGGATGGTAATTGCATTGTTCTTTTATTCTCTTAAGCTATGCTCAATTGCTGATCTCAATAACTCTCCTCACCCTTTCTCGGACCAGCTTATCACCTTATCACTTGAAAACTCTGCCACACCAAGCCTAACTCTATAATTCTGCAACACCTTCTGACACTCGTAGAAATCGTAATGTCGTTAATTTTAACTAACTTTCTCAATATGTGTAACAACTTCTATCTCCAGTCTCTAATATCTACTCTCCTGATATAGCAGTTTCTCACCTAAACCAAACCCTAGCAGCTATCCTTGAGCAAGTTGCTCCAGCTACCCTTCATGTATCACGGTGGCTCAAATGTCAGCCGTGGTACACTAATGACACACATAATCTTAAAAACTCTCAGTTGGCGCAAATCTCGTTCTACCGATTACTTTTTAACTTATACAAACACTTATCACACTTCTAGAACTGCTATGGATAATGCCAAACAATCCTACTTTCAATCTCTCAATTCTACTCGGGCTTCTAACCCTAAATTCCTCTTCTGGCATTTAATTCCAGGAATTATCCTCTCACTCCTCATCTACTAACATACTATCCAACACCCTATCTCCACCCTCTGGCACTATGTACTCATTCCATCTGACAAATGAAGAGGAAGTATCTGCTCTTTATTCTCTTCCTACACTACTACCTGTCCTCTTGATCCTGTACCCTCACAAGTCAGTCGATGCCTAGCCTCTCTGCTTATTCCAACCCTAACTACTATCTGCAATTTCTCTCTTAAGACTGGTATCTTCCCCACTTTATTCAACTATACACTGATTACTCCAATTCTGAAAAAACTAAACTCCGACCCAAATTCTCCCTCAAATTATCATCCCATTTCCCAGCTACTATGCCCTTCAAAGCTGCTTGAAAGACTTGCATGCACTTGCCTCACTCAGCATCCATGCCCCCTCAATGCTGCCAAGACCTCACTCCTACAATCTCCTAGATCCTCTTCAGTCAAGCTTTTGTTCCCAACACTCCACCGGAACTGCACTGACCAAAGTGGTCAATGATTTAATCACTGCTAAATCTAAAGGTCACTACTTTCTTCTAATTCTCCTGGATCGTTCTGCTGCTTTTGACACTGGCACTGTTGGCCACTCTCTTCTCATACAAATGTTACAATCACAAGGTATTCTGGACACAGCCCTTTCCTGGTTCACATCTCTAATTGCTCTTTCAATGTCTGCTTTTCTGGATCCATCTGTTGGGGTACCTCAAGGCTCAGACTTGGGTCCATGCTTTTCTTTATCTATACCTCTTCGCTTGGACAGCTAATAAAATCATTTGGTTTTCAATATCATATCTATGCAGATGATAAACAAATCTATCTATCCACCCCTGATCTATCACCAACCGTACTGGCTTGTGTAGCTTTATGCCCCACATTCAATTAGTTTCTAAAATCCTGTTATATACACCTAAAAACATTTCCAGAATTCGAAAATAGCTCACAAGAAACTGCTGAAACTGTAATTCATGCACAAACGATTTCCCGCATTGATTACTGCAATTCCCTTCTTCTTGGACTCCCACAATATAATATTACCTCTCTACAGTCTATATTGAATATAGCAGCAAGACTTTCCTTACAAAACGTTCAAATACAAAATCCTCTTGCTAACCTATAAAGCCATAAATGACTGCGCCTGCATACATATCCTCACTTGTCTCACAATATATCCGAGCTCGTTCTCTCAGATCATCACAAGATTTACAACTTTTCTGCACTTTATAAATGCTCTGATTCCCATTTACAGGACTTCTGCCAGGCTGCACCCACTCTCTGGAACAACCTTCATCGCTCATTAAGACTATCAGCTACTCTACAAACTTTCAAGCGCTCCATTAAAACTCATCTCTTTAGACAAGCTTGTCAAATTTTTCTATCTTCCTGGGCTTTATTTGCCATATTAACAACCACTTTTTTTATTTTACGTTATTAACACAAACCGTACACTCTCTTTCTATTCTAAAATTCCCCCATCTCTGTTACTAACACTGCTGTGTGGCTGGATCATACAGAGCACTGAGAGCACTTTTACCACACACCCTGGCTGGTTCCATTTTGTGATATAAAGCAATTGCCATTATGCATCAAACCCACTGTCCTATAGAGTGTAAGCTTGTGAGCAGGGCTCTCTTACGCACCCAATCTGTTTGTTATTACCTAGTCTTATTTATACTGATAAAATAAATAAAGCTAGCTGAAGCCCACACAGTTCTGGACCATAGGGGGACAGTGTTTCTCAACCTTAGTCCTCAAGGACCACTAAGGGCCAGATTCAATTCAATATGATGCCTGCGTTGTTTTGGTTGCGTTGCTAATTGTGCAAACATTTATTGTTGATTTTTCTACGCTCCCCATAGAGGTGTGTATTAAAATCCGTGAAGTTTGGCTACTGTAATAGTCTGTTTTAAGAGCAATTGGCTTCACAACAAAAATAATGTGGGCTTTTAGTTGAATTGAATAGAGTCCTCAGAGTCCATATATTCCAAGTGTCCTCACAAAATAACAAGTGAAATAAATAGTAACTAGAGAATTCACTATGGCGCTTAGTCTGGACTGTGTAGTGCCCCACAAGAAGATAGACACCTAGAGCGCTATTCCATTGACCTCTGCATAGCCAATAAGAGAAAAATATACAAGAAATACAGAACGTGCTAAGGGTCAACCTAAACACCCCAATTTATAGTATAAATAAACATTTATTAAATATTAAAATTTATAGAACAGTAAGTAAAATAATCACAAAGTGCAAATATATGCAGTGAATGCAGAAAAGCTTGAAATTATCATAAATAACACATGCTCTGGAGCAATTCAATCAAAGTATTTTTTTTCTAAACCGATCAGGCTAGTGTGCACACTAACAATAAGTCTATCTTGCAGGTAGGTAATATAAATAGATCCGTGTAGAACAAGATCCTGAATCGTAGCTCGTAGGAGGTATGCAAGCAGAGAAGTGCTGGCAATGCAGCTAGCAGTTAATGGTAGCAGACACAGATCTCAATATTAATGGCAGCAGTGCTGAGAGAGTGGTGTTCATATACATGCAGGCATACAGATAACGGGTAGGCTTACCCTCCTTAGGCAGGTCATCACAGATCCCCACTAGAGCCGGCAAGCATCTATGGTTGTGGGGCAGGTATATAACCTGTTGTGGTCCCGGGCACTGGTGTAAACTGTCTCCCGACAGCATCTCAAACGGAACGTCAGCCACAGGATAGCGATAGCCGTCTAAATGGAAATGCTGCAGGTCTGGTATAGAAGCCGCAGGACGGACGGCTGCTTGTCTCCGGGAGCGTTTTAGAGTCTGTAGTAGACAATATAAATGCCGCTCAAGCAAGTACTGCCTTTCACCTCTAAGTCTGCTGGATTCAAGCACTGGTAGTGGTTAGAAGAGCCCTTTGACCTGGCTGGTGATTTCATCAGAAATAAATAGTAACACCTGTAAAGCTAGCCACACATTATACGGTGCCTGGGGACATTGTTAGATAACTACACATTACATAATAATTGTTGCAATAATTCCTCTCCTCCTGCCTGTAGGAATGGCACCGCAGTGGTCGATTCTTTCTGACACTGAATGAATGCTTATATGGTGTCCTCAATTTTGGACCATTTTGTCTTTGTTTTGACATACAGTGCTTGATAAACACTCTGGCTGATCACTGTGATTATTGTGTCATTTTTTGTCTGTTTGAGGGAAATGCTTAGTCGCTAATGCTTCTTGTATTCCTCTAATTTCTTTAAATTGTGTTTGTTTTTTGTTTTTTCCCCCAGAATTCAGCAATTTTTGAACCTGAGTCACACATCAGAAGAAGACCAAACCACATCAAAATCTATTCTTTTAGCCATTGTTGAATCTGATTCAACTATAGTTTATTACACATTGACAGATGGATTTGTGATACCAGATCCCCCAGATTTTGCAGAGGATGTGGACAATAAACGTTGGAAAAAAAGGAAAATTAGGTATTTAAGGTAGCTTAACCTGATACTTAATAATCCTTTCATCGGTTTAAATTTGAAATATTGAATACATCTACTTGCCTGCAATTAAAAAGGACAATATATAATTTTTTTTAATGCAAATGTGGCTTTAAAACTGTCAAAGCAAACTTGGTAGTCAACTGCAATAAAGATTATGGAACCTACACAACATTTAATAAGAACGGGGAATGTTTAATTTACATGCTAATTTGTATAGAAAAATGAGCCATTTAGAATAGTTAAAATAAAAAATAAATAAATAAAAATACTTCCTAAAAGTCTACAGGCCAGATTTACTAAGCTGCGGGTTTAAAAAAGTGGAGATGTTACCTATAGCAACCAATCAGATTTTAGCTCTCATTTTCCTATTACATATTAGAGAATGTCAGCTAGAATCTGATTAGTTGCTATGGGCAACAGCTCCACTTTTCCAAACCCAAAGCTTAGTAAATATGGCCCCACGTGTTCTGTGAGTTTGTGGGAAGATAGAACTCAGAACTCAGTGTACAGGGTGTTTTTACACAAGCTCTTTTTTTTTTTTACACAAGCTCTTTTTTTTTTTTTTTTGTTAGGTTATTCAAGGGAATTGCCTTTGGGCAAGATTTGTGAGAATATACCCCATTATATAGCTAGGAAATTTCATAGTATTACTTGTTGACTGAAAGTCATGGTGCACTCAGGATTCACATAAGAGAAGCAACATAGAAACATAGAAAGTGACGGCAGATAAGAGCCACATGGCCCATCTAGTCTGCCCATTTGTTTATTGAAAACTATACTGACCCTAGACCCTATTTACCCTCAATTTGGGTTTCAATTTAGGATACCCTTATATTTATCCCAAGCATGTTTAAATTGTTCTACTGTATTGGCCTCAACCACCTCAGATGGGAGAATATTCCACTTATCTATCACCCTTTCAGTGAAGTAATTTTTCCGCACATTTCCTTTGAATCTACCACCTTCCAGTTTGTATCCATGCCCTCGTGTTCTATTACACCTTTTCTTTTGAAAAATGGTACCCTCCTCTAGCTGGTCACAACCCTTGATGTATTTGAAAGCTGCTATCATGTCCCCCCTCTCCCTTCTCTGCTCCAAGCTATACATGTTTAGTTCCTCTAGCCTTTCTTGGTATGATTTCTTACAAAGGCCATGGACCATTTTAGTTGCTCTTCTTTGCACAGTCTCTAACATGTCTGACTACTCTCCCTGTGACAGGCAGGCAAATCCGCTATGTTTCCTCCTCCTGGTGGGCAAGGGGATGTTTTTGTGTTGAGGACAGACAGTGTAAATATTAGGTAAGTTAATACTTAAAAAAAAATTATAATTAAGGTTGATAATCTTCTGAAGTGCTCCATGTCACATCATTTATTAACTGCACTAAGTAATAGATTTAAATGCTATGTAATGAAATGTCACATAGTGAGATGTATGTGTGTCCATAGACAAATAAAACCCTGCGGTTAATAATAATAATATTTGATGTAGGTGTATAGCCCATGGCCAGATAAATCAGCAATATTCGCTTTGAAAGATGCAAAGACAAGTGCAGATTTGTAACTGAGGATAGTATGGAGATTATGAATAATGCGCTCAATTTACGGACCCATTAACAGTTAATCTAAATATGGTGGAACAACCACATTGCTCTATTATTTATAGACTGCGGGCCTGATTCAGACTTAAGAAGGGGTTTAAATAAGAGAGGAAAGTCACTCCTGGGCTAAACCATGCAGATTTCAGGGGGAGTCAAGTAAATTGTATTCTTTGCATGCAGGGATATGTCTTTGAACTGCTTATTGCACACAGATGCTGAACAGCATTACTATTATACTGTTATTTAAACTTTGACTGGGAAACACCACCTCTCAAATCTAATACTGTTTGCAGCAGATGAAATATGACTCCCCTGCAATCAACAGGGTTTAGCCCAGGAGTGACTTTTTAAGCACCTTCTTAAGTCTGAATCAGGCCCTAGGTTACTACATCTACCAACTATACTACTGCGGCTCAAATGCTTTGCTGGTGTTTGAATCACTTACCGGTTCTAACATCTATAACAAAAAGTTCATTGACTGCTGTTTTCACTACTGATTATTATCATTATTCCAGTCTACCAGCAATTTGGGATTACAATTATCGCTATGAGGTTCACAGTGGTAAATCTTCAATGAACTACCTACCATTCTGGCCCCTTTTAATTGATTGCTGGGAGGCTCCCTGCCGGCAGTGGATCTCTGCTATTTTCTACGGATCAGTTTCTCAACACTGTATTTATTATATTCAGTTATCAGCATTTACAGGTCACCAGTATATCTTGTTCAACAATTTATATAAAGCACACCATCACTATATGGCAAAAATAGTAGACAGATTTTATTAATGAATGTTATGTTGTTTGAATCACTTGTAATTTTCTTGCCTTACTCAGCGCGGTTTTCTTTATTTATGAACAACCACATTGGGCAATAAAACATTTCCTTTGTAACAGTGGTTTGAAAAATGTCCATGAATCTCCTCTACTAAGAAGTGTAGTTCATATATTGCATGACCATTTGGTGGTAAATGTCATGTCTAATGCAAGTGGCACATGTAGTATTTCATAAGATGGCCCATTCATCATTCCTGATGCATTGCCATTACCAGACAATGGGCTGGATCCTGACCTATGTACGTCAGGTGACTTACGCAAGTAATTTGCATAAGTCCCCTGTCTCGGAACATCTGCGCATGTGTGCATCAGATGTTTTCCGATAGTGTAACTACTGACTTACGTAACTAAGTAACGCATGGACACAGACCTAGTTGTAAAAGTTAAGGTAGCTATCTGGACATGTAAGGGTCCACATTTACTACCAAGAGTGAAGAGTGCAGATCCCGTGCTCTCCCCGCTACGGCTGTGTAACTACGGACCCTCTCTCACACACATGTAAAGCTTGCAGGGGTCTGGATCTGGCCCAATGATCTTATAGGATGGGTATATGGTTCTCCAAGTTCACATGAGAATATTCATACAAAAGTAATATCTTATCCAAAATCTGAACATTGGGCTCATATCAACAGTATGATTCTTTCCCAACTTCCAGGAGCATTGCAAACTGATCTTGGTAATCTTGCTATTCTATAGAAGTCCTTAATTAAATCACTTTTAGAGGGATGACACCTCATGACCTTACTTTAAAAGCAGACGTAATTGTTATGTTGATCGGAAATATGAACACTAGCAAAGGTTTAGGTAATGGAATAAGGTTTCAGGTGATGCATATGCAATCCAATACATTAAAATCCAATGGTTTTAAATGAGGAGGATAGAGGACAACAAATCTTATTATCATGCATTGATCTACAACCAACCAACATTTCTTTCTCTTTCTTACTTAAACACCAATTCCCCATAATGATTGCATTTGCCGTGACAATAAAAAAGACTCAAGGACAAACCCGTCAGAAGGTCGACCTGTGGTTACCAAAACCTCTGTTTACACATGGACATGTTTACGTTGCATTATCCTGAGTGGGTCAACAGAAGCATCTATCACAATTAAAGTTTACCATGCCCAGAAAAGTAACATCAATGGAGAACTTATACATTCAGTATAATGAAATTCTCTAATTCATTTAATATAGTGATTTATTGAATTATGTTAATAAAGTAAATTAGTCGTTACATGGACAAAAGTTTCTTTAGAAACACGCACCTCTGAATTGGCCGTAGAAAAGCCGGCCTAGTTAAAAAAAATATATATTAAGGAGCCTAAATTGCTCTGAAGGCAAGGAAATTTTTTTGTATACAATATAAAAGTATCTTTTTTTTTTTTTTTTTTTTAACAATATAAAAATGAACCCCTTCCATCGCAACCCTCCATGCAAATTTTCCAAAAAATGACAAAATGTTCCACAAAAAAACCCCAAAAATATACATATGCCCAAAAACATGTCCCCGTGATAAAAATAACTAATTCTAGTGGCCACATAAAAATTCAGAAAAAATGCCCAAAAATTCCTTTAAAAATAAATAACATACTTACCTGTTCTGATGGAGGTCCAGTCTTGTAAATTTTTAATCTGGGGGGGTGGCCTTTGCAAAAAAAAAAAAAAAAACACCCTGGCGCTAATGACAGTTGTACTGTCATTGGGGTATACTTACCCCTTGCCAGCGTTGGAAATATCACAATGTGATCAAAGTCCAGCAAAAAGGGGACTTTTTGCTGGACTTTGTGCATCAGAATTCAAACAAACAAATCATCAAATATAGACCAATGAATACTCAATAGATAATAAATAGGGAAGTAAAGTGCATCTGTGAGTAGATGCAGTTCATTAATAAATAAATAGGATGATAAGAGTGTATCAAAGTTCAAGCAGCAGGAGCATATAGTCAATTTCTGGAAAATCCATCGGCACAGAGTCCTTAATGTATAGTGTATTTCATAGACATACAAGTAAATACGTTTGCAAATGGTCTCACTGTTCTGATGCACTTTATCCCTTTTTACTGGAACTTTGATGTACTTTTATATATAGTTTACTTGATGTGCTTTTCCTATTGAATATTTAGTATTTATTGATTCTTGCAATTGACCATTTGGTGTGGTATTTTTGCAATATATCTTTAAAGGTGAGGTGTTTTGGTTATTTACCTTTGATTTCAGTGGCCACTGTATTTTAAAGTTTTGTGGAGTGTATTTTTAGGAGAATTTTATACTTAATTTTACTGTATATTTTCACAGTTTCATAGCTTTTTAGTTAAGTTTAAGTTATTGGTTAAGTTTTAGCGCTTACACACCATCTTCTTTATTTCCATAAAGACCAACCAATAAACATTAGTTTTGCTGCTTGTTTATCTTGCATACACATCATAAAAATTGTACAATTATCTGCTTAAATGATTGCACACCGGTCCTTGCAGCGTGCCTAGCTAGAAAAACGTACGCATTTGCTAATTACTCCCCTGTGCGTAATGGAGGATCATGTCTACGGGCTCAACCCTAAGCCCTTGCTGTATGACTTAATACCTCCCCTGCCCACCATGCGTACACGCTGTACGCATGGCGGGTCATCACACTCCGCTGTTAGAATTGGTTACTTTACATAATTCAGAAACATTTGTAGTGCGTTCCAGTGTATAGACCACCATGTTTGTGCATGTGCAGAATGCCAGGCGTACTTAAACATTCTAAATGGGTGTTGTTTGCTTGTACACCCATTCATTCACACATGATCAGCATACATACCCATTCATTCTTCGGAAACGCTGCCGCACCAACCAGAGAGGTGAGCAACACTCTGGGTATAGGGTTATGTTTCGGGAAAGGGATGGTTAGTGTTAGAGTAATGGAAGGGGAGGGTTAGGGTTAGAGTGATGAAGGGGAAGTATGCTAGCAGGGGAATCTTAGGGTTAATTTGTGTGGAGGAGAGTTTTAGGGTTATGGAGGGTTGGGTAATGGAAAGGGATGGTAAGGGTTGGGGTTAATTTGTACTTGCCATTCGTAGCAGCTACTTCTGTCTTCCGTGGATCGATTGCTTCTCCTCTGCGAGGCAGTTGCGACCCACACCACTTTACAATGTCCACAACTTGAACCTGAAAATTTACTCATTCCATATGGATGTTTAGACAAGTCTCTGAGTAAGTAAATCTCCCAGATTCCTAGCTCTCCTCAACTTAATATTTTCCCCCAAATAGGGCTCATAATAGGGTCCATATCTTTGACCATTCAGTACGCTCTGTGTATGTTGCTTTTGAAATAGTCTCTCTGCAAAAGTTTATTCTTCAAATCTTGTTATCTACACAAGAACGTTTAATCTGTGGAACAATTATGTTTCAGTCCTAAAAAAAATTCCCCTTTGGGATTCCCTTTTAGAACAGGAGGGTAGAGAGTACTTCTGAAATGTATAACTAAAATAGCAGTCTCTTTATGAAATAAGTCCGTATTCAGAGCACCATCTTCTTCTGTCTTTATGGTGATATCCAAAAATTCAGTCTTTGTGTTACTGATGGTATTTGTCAATTTAGGATTGAGATTATTGGTATTTAAAACACTAGTATATTGCAAGCAAGTGGATTCATTACCCTCCCATAAGTTAAAAATATATTCAATAAACTGTAACCAAGTTGCAATATATTGCATGAACACTCATTCGCCTTGCAAAACACGTACTCTGTCTTTCATCATCAAAAATAAATATTTGCATATGTGGGTGTACATTTCATGCCCATTGCTGTGCCCCTTATCTGCAAAAAAATTTGTCATGAAGAACTAAACAATTCCTTTAACATACAAATTGTCACAATACCTGGGTTCACTCCCCTCTCATGTGCAGACTTACAGATCATGATCAGGTTCTTACTAAGATTGACTTTTTCTAAAAGTGTAATCTGCTTGTGTCAAACTGTAATCAGGTGAATTAATTGCTTTGAGTGCGTCAACAGATCTCAATGTTTCTTGTATTGACGTCTTCATGCTGTGAACATTCTGATGGTACATCTGCTTTTGGTTTTTGTCACATTGGGCTGGATCCAGAACAACGTCCATCGCCCATAATACATCTGTCAGATGCCAAAAATAGCTACTGCGCATGCATAGTAACTAATTTACATAATCCTACGTATCGTTTCATTACGTAGATTGCGCATATGTGGTATAAAGACCGTATATACTCAATCTACGTAACAAAATGATACGTATATTATGTATATTAGTTACTACGCATACACAGTAGCTATTTTCGGCATCTGACAAACGTATTATGGGCGACGGACGTTGTTCTGGATCCAGCCCATTGTCTGTATCTCTAGGAGGTACTTCTAGAAAAAATAAAAAATAAATTCACACCTATTGGATAGAAAAGTGGAGGGTGAATATGTGGATCGTCTTTGATGACTCTCTGTTTTTCAGTTGGCTGTTTAAAGACTACTTTGTAATCATTTTGATTACATATATATTTGTTTTAATAATTTTCAACTTCTCAATTTTATCGGTATCCGTTATGTTTTTCATGTCTTTTAAAAATGTTCCAAATTCTCAAAAGATTATAACTTTTCACTTAATCTGTATGTTTCTTGGGTAAAATGCTCAAGCATTAATGTATCCTGTTTAATAAGTATCTTTAGTATCTTGAGCATATCTATGCAGGACTACTTCCCAATTCTTTTTCAGCTCTTCTGAGGCCAAAGGTGAGAGCTGGAAATAAGGTATCTCAGTCCCCTGGATGTAATGTTATTACTCACATAATTCTTTTTCTTGTTTAGTTGTATTATCATTTGTTTAATAAAAATATATTCTTATTCAATCCAATTAGTTGTATATTATTTTTTTCCCTAATTTTCTGGAATGGGCAAATACCATTGTGACCATCACTCTTTTCAATCAGAAAGTTCCCAACTCATAATGGTTTCGTAATAACATATAATTTAGTTACGTTAACCGTGCTTGTTAGACAAAAATTGACCTAGAAATTGTATTCCTAGAGAACGAAGTGTCTTGCACTACATGAAGAGATGAATGCGCTAAAGTGATTACTTTTCCTTTATGTACATAAATCATGTAACAAATTAAATGAGTCACTCTTGCTTTTGTTTGCCTAGAATGCACACTCTACTTTTCTTGCCAGGGAAGCGTGACCACTTAAAAATGACATCTACACCAACTCCGTTCTCATTGTCAATACAGCTGTGGAGATTCAGAGTGAAACAGTAGTATCTAACTTCTGATGCTATTGTCTGACTTTATACCAATTAATTATTTCTTTTGTAATATCTTCTGCATAGGAAATACAGATATTGGGGTAGATCCAGAACTACGTCCGTCTTCCATAGACGGACGTAATTCAATGACCGATAGCTACTGCGCATGCGTAGTAGCTATTGGAAGTAATCTGCGTATCGTTTCGATATATAGATTGCGTATATGCGGTCTAAAAGACCGCATATACGCAATCTACGTATCGAAACGATACGCAGATTACGTAAAATAGCTACTACGCATGGGCAGTAGCTATTGGTCATTGAATTACGTCCGTCTATGGAAGACGGACGTAGTTCTGGATCCGGCCCCAATATCTGTATTTCCTATGCAGAAGATATTACAAAGGAAATAATTAATTGGTATAAAGTCAGACAATAGCATCAGAAGTTAGATACTACTGTTTCACTCTGAATCTCCACAGCTGTATAGACAATGAGAACTGAGTTGGTGTAGATGTCATTTTTTTCTATGTTTAGTGGAAAGATCAATGAGCTGTAAAATGACAAGCATTGTATTCATGTGGAGGAAGATTGTTCTAACCAGTCTGTGCAATGTCTCACTATGTACTTTATTTCAATTTGTTGTTTACAAAAAAGCAACTAGCAGAAACATGCGTGTTTAATGGTCAACCAGTCCTTTAGAGAAATGTGCTTTTTATTGTTTTACTTGTCCACTAAACAATTCTGCACCTGGAGATGTTCCCAGTATAGTAAGAAAGGACAGATATATGCATTCCAGACAAGTTATAACATGGAACATTCACAGCTGTTATTTCATTTTTTTTTACTTAGAAGAATAAATTACAGAATACTGAAGCAGAGTTTATTCTTAAGATATTGACCTCATAGTTCCATCTGCCCAAAGATACCATACTGTAAATATTAAGTAACAATATATTATAGTGCTATTTTTAGTTTTTTATTTTAGTTGTGTAGAACTGTACCACCACGTTCTTGACCCATTGGGCTACTTCATACATATGTTTTTCCTGGGGTTGTGCCAGTTTTGTAATAAAGAACCAGCAAATCAATTATGAAACTTTAATTAATGATAGGTGAGTGAAAGAAGCAATCTCATTCTACCATCTCTTTATGATTTGTAGTCGTAGCTCCTTGAGTTTTTAATAATAGGATGGTGTATAGAACAGAGTGAATACAAATGATGTCATATGAAACCTCCTCTGTAGTTGGTAGGGTTCGTGCAGCTATGTTTAAAATAAATAACATAGAAACATAAAAACATAGAAAGTGACGGCAGATAAGAGCCACATGGCCCATCTAGTCTGCCTAGTTTATTTAAAACGATACTGACCCTAGACTCTATTAATCCTTAATTTAGTTTGATTTAAGACATCCTTATATTTATCCCAAGCATGTTTAAACTGTTCTACTGTTAGCCTCAACCACCTCAGATGGGAGACTATTCTACTTATCTATGACCCTTTCAGTGAAGTAATTTTTCCACACATTTCCTCTGAATCTACAACCCTCCATTTTGCATTCATGCCCTAGTGTTCTATTACACCTCTTCCTTCGAAAAATGCCACCCTCCTCTAGCTGTTTACAACCCTTGATATATTTGAAAGCTGCTGTCATATCCCCCCCTCTCCCTTCTCTGCTCCAAGCTATACATGTTTAGTTCCTCTAGCCTTTCTTGGTATGTTTTGTGACACAGGCCATGGACTATTTTAGTTGCTCTTCTTTGCACAGTCTCTAATGCATTTATGTCTTTTTGGAGATATGGTGTCCAGAACTGAACACCGTATTCTAGGTGAGGTCATACCAACGATCTTTAAAGGGGCATCACTACTTCTCTCTTTCTGCTACTAATTCCTCTCCCTATGCAACCAAACATCTGACTTGCCTTTCTCTTTGCTTTGCTACATTGCTTGACTACCTTTAAGTCACATGAAATAATGACTCCTAGATCCCTTTTCTCCTCAGTAGATTCTAATGCAATGCCATTAATGATATATTGAGCTTTTAGGTTTTTGTGCCTCAAGTGCATGATTTTCCACTTTTTGGCATTAAACTGCAGTTGCCACACTCTTGACCATTCCCCTAATCTATCTAGATCATCCCTCATTTTGTGTACCCCTCCTGGTGTGTCTGCCCTGTTACATACATTGTGTAATCTGCAAAAAGGCATATTTTCCCCTCGATACCACAGGCAATATCACATATAGAGATATTAAATATTAAATAGTACTGGTCCAAGTACAGAACCTTGGGGTTCTCCACTGGTTACCTTACAATCCCCAGAAGGGATTCCATTTACTACAACCCTCTGTTGTCCATCCTGTAACCAAGATAGTATCCATGCAACTATTTTTAAATCCAATCCCAAAGTTTCCAACTTATTTGACGGTCTACGATGTGGCACAGTGTCAAAAGCTCTACTAAAATCTAGATAAGCTATGTCTATAGCTCCCCCTTTATCTAATACTTTACTGACCCAGTCAAAAAATTCAATAAGATTTGTTTGACATGATCTTCCCCCAGTGAATCCATGCTGCTTGGGAACCTGTAAGTTACTGGATTTAAGATACTGTACAATTTGTTCCTTTAACAGCGTTTTGATTACACCGGTCGGTAGTTTTATGCTTCTTCCCTACTTCCACTTTTATGCAGAGGGATGACATTTGCTATTTTCCAGTCCTCTGAAATCACCCCAGTTGTTAGTGACTGATTAAATAATTCAGTTAATGGTTTTGCCAGCACCCCTCTAAGCTTTTTTTAGTGTCCTCGCATGTATCCCATCTGGTCCCATTGATTGGTCCACTTTCAGCTTTGAAAGATCTTTTAATACCTGCTCCACAGTGAAAGTGGTAGTAATTTCCCCCATTGTATTAATAGCCTTCCCATTTAAAAATGGACCCTTCCCCTCTCTTTCTTTTGTGAATATTGAACAGAAATACTTGTTAAGATGATCTGCCATAGCGCTTTCACCCTCAACAAGAATCCCACTCTCCGTTTTGAGCCTTACTATACCCTCTTTAGTTTTTAGCCTTTCATTTATATACCTAAAAAAGCCTTTGTCCCCTTTTCGTACCAAGTGGGACAGTTTTTCCTTAGTTTGTCCCTTTGCTGCTCTGATAACCTTTTTAACCGCCTCCTGTTTTGCAAAATACTCCTCAAGGTCATCATCATTTTGAGTTTGCTTATAATTGCGAATGGCCATCTTTTTTGCTTTCACTATAGTTGCTACCTCTTTTTTGTAAACCATGTTGACTTTCTTTTTCTGGGGTTTTTACTAACCTTTCTTATACAAAGGTCTGTTGCTGTTAATAAAGCCTTTTTAAAATTTCCCCACTGGTCCTGTATTCCTTTCATGTGCCTCAACTCCGCCAAAGAATCACTTACACATTTCCCCATTTCCACAAAATCTGCCTTCCTAAAGTCTAGCACTCTTGTCTTTGAATGGCATGTGTCTCTCAGTCATTATACTAAACCATACTCCTTGAAGGTCACTGGATCCTAGGTTCTCACCCACACTTGCTTCTGAGATTGTCACCATTTGTAAGTACCAAATCTAAGATGACATCTCTGTGAGTGGGCTCCTTCTAATGAATTTAAAATGTCCCTACTTCTAGTGGAGCTTGCTGAAGACTCACCCCAGTTTACATCAGGTAGATTTTAAATCTTCCATTATTATTACCTAATTTTATAATGCCATTTTAGCAATGTCTTGCAATAGGACATTGTCCATTTCCTCCTCTTGCCGTGGTGGCCTATATATCACTCCAGTACGAAGAATAACCCTCTGGGTTTCTATGGTTATTCAAAGCTCCTCAGTTTTTTCTCCAATACTCCCTATTAAAGTTGAATGTAACCCTTAACATACGTTAATACGCCTACTCCAAATTTTCCTACTCTAACCTTCCTAAATAAATTATAACCCTATATAGCTAGGTCCCAGTCATGATTTTCATTGCACCATGATTCTGTGATTCCCACAATATCCAGATTATCCCTTGACATTATTTCAATTAGTTCAGGGATTTTATTTTCTAAGCTCCTAGCATTTGCACACATTGAGAGGTCCTATTCTTCAGTTTATAATTATTGCCTTTTACATTTTCTTTTCTATTTAGCTGGTGAGGCTATAAATAAATAAAGTTAATGTTTATCTCTGAAAATGTGTACATAAGTGCTTTGCACAGCATACAAGGTAATGACTCAAGTCACACAAGAGTTTAAAAAAATGTCCACATATATTTTACAATGTGACAGAATGTTTGCCTACACGTATCTTAGACTGTAGGCATTTTTCACCCTGTGAGAGCAGAAAACGCCTATATTCTCGGGGGTAAATTTACTAAGGGGCGAGTTAGGCAGCAATTCTAGATCACCAGCTATTACTGCGATTTTCTAACGATTTGGGTTCCCAAATACTAAGGGGCACTTTGTGCTGGTGATTTATAATCGACAGCAATGTGTGACGATTTTTGAAGAGTTAACTAAGAAAGCAGACACAAAGGCAGTTAACTATTTATGGGGGCAAGTTATGTATGTTGCAGCATGTCATTTACACTTGGCATGCTGCTGCTTATGGTATTAAAAGTCACAGTATGCCCTGCAACACATGAGCATGCTGTGTCTTCTAGTAGGGTGTGGGTCTGTGGTTAGAATGGCCCTTTTTCGAAAGTGCCATTGTATACCTGTGAGCTCCGAATTGGATGTGAAATTGATTACTTCTCCTTTGTAGAAGCAATTGATCATTCAAAGGATAAAGATGCGGTAGTGAATGGTAAGTATTTAATGGGATGCAGTCTGCAGAATGAAAGTTCAGTTTCCTATTCCCCCTCCCTGGCAGCACTAATGATGGGTATATCCCGTCTATTCTACTGAGCCAGGACAGGAAATAAGAAGACCCAGAGCCCGTACATAAGGACCACCTCTTCTTCCAGGTGGTGACTTTTTAGTCCTGTCCTAGCTCAGAGACAGAGAGATAGTGTTTTTTGTTTTTTATGTTTACATAGTGGGTTTACCTTGTGGCTTGCTGCTCTGATCCAAGTCTGTGGATTCAACGCTCCCACTCAGGGACAGGCGCACTTTTTACCTTGAGAAAGCCACGCCAGGCGAAACACGTGTTGGTAAGGGAGTTAATCCGAGGTCCACCTCGGTTACCCCATGCTTCATGATTATTTAATCTGCTGATGTATTTGATCAAATTATTGAACTCCCGATACATTGTGGCCATGTTTTATTTATTTGGGTGATTTTGCAGACGGGCTGATTTTTCATCAGTCCATTAATTTGACACAGGTCCTTTGGTGAAATTCAGGTGTCTTCTGTGATTACTATATCCACAGCAATATTTTAGTGGGTCTGTGGGCACTTGTAGGCCAGAATAGGGTCAGATAAAACCCCACTGTGGGACAAAGTTCCGCCGTGAGGCGGCAGGCACTCTGTAGGATCTCAGACTCTATAAGGTAAGATCAGGGAGGATACTGTGGATATTCATGCAGTCACTCTTTGTTACCCCTAGCTGATACCTACACTGTTTAACAATTAATACATGGTTGATATCGGGGTGGAGATTATTTAATTACCCAGCAGATGATATTGAATGTTTTATATTTCGCCCTTTGTTATTTTTATTGTAATACATTTATTAAAAGTTATATTTTAATCAATCTATGTAATTAGTTCTCATCCCCTACACAAATGTATTAACTAATAAGGTGTGCATTACCTATTGGCCCGCTTTTGGCTCCCCCTCTTGGGGAATCCTTTTTCTTTTCTATTTAATGGTATGCAGTCTGCAGAATGAAAGTGGCTCCTCCAGGACAAGCCATTTAAAAGACCATACTCCAGCGGATCATCTAAGCCAACATAGAATATAAAGAGGCCAAAACATATAGGTATGGAAGAGTTTACATGAAGACATTCCAGCCTGGTATGACACAAAGTAATTTTCGAGGACAAAAGAGCAGGGAGGGGAGACCCTTTTGTCCCTTTTCCCAAGGACGCCAGAAGAGGCAGCCCAATTGCAGACACCACAATGTGAGTTTTTTTTTACCATGATAACAGACAAGTGGGTGCTCTGGATCATCAATCAGTTACAGGTTAAAGTTTCATCACCTTTCCAAGATAAATCTGTTTATTCAATCCCTGACACCAAGAGACAGGGAAGAGAGATAGGCGTTAGAGACAAGTTTAACAGAACTCCAGCAAGGAGTAATAAAGAGAGTACCCCCGGCTCAGAAATATCAGGGCTGTTATTCAAAAATCTTTATAGTAAGGAAGAGTACAGGGGGATTTCAAACTATTCTAGACCTAAGACTGCTAAATCATCACATCAAGCTCAGGAAATTCAAGATGGTATCCATGAGGTCAATTTTAACATCCCTACCACCCTGAACATTTCTTACTTAAGTGGATATCAAGGATGCCTAACTTCACATCCCCATCTTTGAAGGTCATCAGAAGTTCCTGAGGATTGAGGTCTACGGACAGAATTTTCAATATGCAGCCCTTCCTTTCAGACTTACTACATCCCCCAGAACAATTACCAAGGTCTTGGACAACAGGGGATTTTCGTCTGGCCTTACTTTGCCGATCTACTGATAGCAGCCTACTCAGCACAACAATCTGTCGCTCATGAACGCAGAGTACTACAACTACTAGAGGATCATGGTTGGCTAATAAATTACGAAAAGAGTCACATGAAACCATCTCAAGTAATTACCTATCTAGTGGTAGTTATAACTCAACAAGATCATTTAAGTCTTTTTGACTCTTTAAAGAGCCTCCAGACATCACACAGCTCAGACGTTTCCATGGGTAATTTCAGGAAAGTACGTGAAGTTGCTAGTTCTGATGTCAGCAGCCCTAGACACTTGTCTAAACCCAATTCCACATGAGGGCCTTTCAAAGGGGTTTCCTGGAACAGTGGAACAAAGATCCACACCAGCTAGACGAGCTCATGTATCTGGATCAAGAGGCCAGGAGAGATCTTCTGTGTTGGTCACAAATTGGAATTCTAGCTTGAGGGAAACATTTAAGAGTGTCAGAACCAATTATTCTAAATACAAACTCCAGTGGATCAGGCTGGGGAGCCTTGAACGGAGACAAATTGGCTCAAGGCGTTTGGAACCATCACATAATAGAAGCTCATTTGAATATTTTAGGAATGCAAGCAGTCATACTGGCATGTTGCCACTTTCAAGACCGAATTTAAGGCCATCATCTAGTGATACACTCCGACAACAAGTCAGTAGTCTCCTACATCAATCATCAAGGAGGCACAAGGAGCAGGAAACTCAAGGAAAAGACCAGGCAGTTACTGACCTGAGCAGAACAACAAGTACTCAGTATTCTGCAGCATATGCAGCTGGAACAGAGAACATCCAAGCAGATTATCTCAGCAGGAGCAAAATAGATCCAGGAGAATGAGAACTAAACGAGGAACTGTTTCTCAGATTGTTTCAAGATGGGGGAGGCCTCAGCTTGACATTATGGACACAAACAGAAATGCAAAGTTAAAGCAGAACATTTCAAAATACAGAGAAAGGGGTGCCCAAGTGACGAATGCATTGACAGCCCCCTAGAACTTCACTCTAGTCTATGTATTCCCTCCATTCCTGTTACTTCTTGACTGTTGAGGAGAATAGCCACAGAGGAGGGTACAGTCATCGCCATCCTTCCCTTCTGGCCCAGGAGGACCTGGTTCTCCCAAGCATTTCAGCTAGCTGTAGACAGGCCTTGGAGACTCCCCGTATATCCAGGAATGTTGAAGCAAGGAACGATAAACTATCCATGTCTTAAAGGCCTACAACTGATGGCTTGGCTGTTGAGAATCATCAGCTGAGAAGAAAAGGTTTCTCAAGCAAGGTAATTTCCACATTACTTAAGTCTTGTAAACCGTTTAATATCAAGGTGTATCATAGAATCTGGGGAGTACTTGTAGATTGGTGTACTACCAACAGTATTTCTTCTTCTAGTCATTCCATAGGCTAGGTTTAAGATTTTTTTACAGGCAGGATTAGATAAGAACCCCAATTTTTTTTTACCTAAAGTAGTATCCGCCTTTTATATCAACCAAGAGATTGTCCTTCCATCTTTATGTATTAACCCCAAGAATTCCAAGGAATTACGGCTGCGTTCTCTGCATTTAGTTCTTTGCTCTAGAGATCTACATCAACAGGACGTGAGAAATTAGGAAATGTAAGCAGTTATATATTATGAAGAACAAGAAGAAGGGACACTCGGCATCCAAGGCCACTTTGTCCAGGTGGATTAAATCTTGTATTTCAGATACCTACAGGTTGATGGGTCAGCAAGTTCCTTTAGGAATTAAAGCTCATTCAACCAGAGCTGTAGCAGCATCCTCGGCAGAAAGGGAGGCAGCCTCGCTGGAAGAATTGTGCAAGGCAGCAGGATGGGCTTCATCCCACACCTTTACAAAGCATTACAGAAAAACCTTCATGGCTCAGCCGATGCAAAAATTGGCGAGAAGGGTGTTGTCTACAGTGGTTTAGAAGGTAAAATAATTGTCTATACCCCTTCTAAACTCCTATCCCTCCCTAGTATGGAATGCTTAGGTATAACCCATCGTTAGTGCTGCCAGGGAAAAGATAAAGGAAACGAGAGATTATTACATGATAATGGGGTTTCCTCAACTCCTCCATGGCAGCACATATTGCCCAACTCTGTATATATCTGTTGCTGTTTAACTATGCCAGTGTGTTTTTTTTAAAGCTTTTTGGAGTTAGAAGACACCGGCTAGAGGAAGGGGTGGTCCTTATATATGGGCTCCGGGTCTTATTTCCTGTCCTCGCTCAGGAGGATAGATGGGATATACCCATCATTAGTGCTGCCATTGAGAAATTGAGGAAACCCTATTATCAGGTAATTTCTTGTTTTTGCAATACATGCAGCCGAAAGCTTGTTTTTGGCTGTCTCTATTTCTAAAAAAAAATTACTAATTAGAAACTTTTTTTAATGAATGGGTAAGTATGCTGCACACCCGTCGCACCGAGGTGAGTATTACAGGTAAGTCTATGGTATCAGACTGACCCTAAGACTCCCTTCCTCACAGGCTAACCATAAGACTCCCTTCCCCACAGCCCAGAGAAAGTCCATGAGCTCTGCTTTTAGATTGTGTGCACTTCAAAGGCTCTGATTGCTAACTAACGTTTAGAATAATAATTTTTTATTAATATTTTTAACGTTTGTAATGTATTTAATGTATTCAATGTATTCAATTTTTTTTTTATGTCACGGGCCGGCCATATCTTAACACTTGTATAAAACTAAATAATCTTTATGGTGTTATTTTTATTTTGCCTCAGAACATGTGTTTGCAGGGCACAGCTTTTCATTGGTCCACTGAAGCATCTGCTTTCTGAGTAGAAAGGAGATTTTATGTTCCACAGCTTATATTTAAATAATATAAAGATGGAGATAGTATAGTTATAGTACAGTTACCTTTTGCATGTTGTACAGACTTTAGAAATTCACAATTACACGGTTAGATAATCAGGTCTTATTTCAATACTTATTATAGTGTATGGGAAAATGTAGCCATATACAATGAGACAAGCAAAAGGGACAACTCCACACTTTTTTACATGTCTTTACTGATTTGTTTCTAAATCTGACTTTAAAAAAAACCAGCTGTGTTTAGTACTCTGAATCACGAATATGTTATAACTATGCTTCCAGTTAAGAGATATTGCTATTTTTCCTTTCCCAGTTACACAACCCTTATGCACTTTGTATAGTGATATGGGCAGAATGGTGGCACAGAGGGTAACATTGCTGTCTCTGCTGTGAGATCATGTCTTGTGTGCTAGTAGAACCTTATTCCTGTGACACTTTCTACGTGCCAGTGGTTACTGTGCACTCTCCTATATAAATAGTTAACTGATTTCTGGTTATGCTGCTTGTTTATTTAACTTTTTTCACCCTGATATAGTTACACCATTCCACTATATTTAACCTTTATATCCATGTAATAAATGGATATATAGGTGCTTAACATATGAACAAAAATAGTAGTTGTAATTCTTAAATTGCATTTTACATAATAAAATAAGATTTACTGCCCTCTAGTGTTGTGATTATGAATACTTTTAATTTTTCATTTCTTATCCCAAAATACAGGAGGAGTCAAACTAGCTTGCCTGCTTTGTATATTACAAATGCTGAACAACTATTCAAAATATTGGATACTATGATGTGTTATATTTAGACCATACATCCCAGGATTAATACATTGCTTCCTTGAAGATTATTTCCAATCATAGTTTATAATTTATATGGCTACTGCAACAGTGTGCTCTGTATTGATGAACTTTACTTTAAGCAAAATGATCACCGTCCTATTTTGCTGTTGAAAGTAGAAAGGAAACAAAAGGAAAATCATTGGTGCTCTGTTTACGCAAATATTTCCAGTTTGTAAATGATTACCACAGGTTGCAGCTGCTAATAACAGAATAAACCTAACCCATACAGGTGAAACTCGAAAAATTAGATTATCGTTCAAAAGTTCATGTATTTCAGTAACTCAACTTAAAAGGTGAAACTAATATATTATATAGACTCATTACATGCAAAGTGAGATATTTCAAGCCTTTATTGGTTTTAATTTTGATGATAATGGCTTTTAGCTTATGAGAACCCCAAAAGTGAAATTTCTCAATATTAGAATATTACATGAAATAAATAAATACATTTTAAAAAAAAGGGTTTTAAATACAGAAATGTCACCCCCTGAAAACTATAATCATGCATATGTACTCAGCACTTGGTTTGGGTCCCTTTTGCACAAATTACTGCCTCAATGCGGCGTGACATAGATGCTATCAGCCTGTGGCACTGCTGAGGTGTTATGGAAACTTCACACTGGACTTCAAGCATCTTGGATTATGTGCCTCTCCATTCTTCCATCAGACTCTAGGACCTTGGTTTCCTTTCTTTAGCCCAGGTAAGATGCTTCTAACGTTGTTTGTTGTTCAGGAGCGGCTTGACAAGAGGAATACGACATTTGAAGCCCGTGTCCAGGATCTGTCTGGGTGTGGTGGCTCTTGATGCACTAACTTCACTTTTGAATGGCCTTTTCCTGACAATCCTCTCCAGGCTGCGCCCTGCAGCTTGTGCACCTTTTTTATCCACATTTTGCCCTTCCACTTAACTTTCTATGAATGTGCTTTGATACAGCACTTTGAGAACATCCAACTTCTTTTGCAATTTCCTTTTGAGGCTTTCCCTAATTGTTGAAGTAGTCAATGATGGTTGTCTGCACAACTGTCAGGTCATCATTCTTCTCCATGATTGTGAATTCTATTGATCCAGACTGAGAGACCATTTAAAGGCTCAGGAACCTTTTGCAGGTGTTTTGGAATAATTTGCTGATTAGAGTGTAACACTTTGAGCCTGCAATATTGAACCTTGTCACATTATTCTAATTTTGTGAGATATTGATTTTGGGGTTTTCATAAGCCGTAAGCCATAATCAACCAAATTAAAACAAAGGCTTGAAATATCTCACTTTGCATGTAATGAGTCTATATAATATATTAGTTTCACCTTTGAAGTTGAATTACTGAAATAAATGAACTTTTGAACGATATTCTAAGTTTTCGAGTTTCGCCTGTAAAAAATCTAAATGAAAACTGGAACAGCAGTGCTAAGAAGTGATTCATTATAGAAGCAGCAGTGCTGAGAAGGGATTCATTACAGAAGCAGCAGTGCTGAGAAGGGATTTACTACATAACTTTTAGAGGTAAATTTATTAATCAGCATTGTTGGCAGCATTTTTATACCACTGCAAATCACCAGAGTTTTGAGGCCAAAACTGCTGAATTTACAATTCAGTGCTGTGCTGTGTTTTGTACTACCACAAGTCCCAGCATACCAAGGTCTCCAAGCCACTGCAGCATGTATTTTGCCTAAATTACATTAAGAGCCCCCCCCCATACAAATTACATGACAAAATAATTCAATAAAAAGTATAAAATGAAAAAATATTACTTACCACTCAGTCTTCAGTCTCTTGTGTGCTCCAAGGATGCTATCCAGGGCAATGAAGTGGTAAAAAATGGTTTCAACATGGTAAAAATCAGGACAGCAAAATCTTGCCCTTAATGTCAATCAATGGTAGAGAAAGAATGCAGTTTTATTACAGGTATTACAATGCATAAAATGAAAAGGCATATACTCTAGTAAAAAAAAAAAAAAATAATCTCATAAAAGATCGTAAAACCCATAAGCAAGCTAGTGGTGCAGGATACCTATGCATGTACTAGATATATGTTGCTCAAAAGGAATAGAAACCATGAAATATCTAGTAATGTAGCCCTAAACAGAATGAAAATGAATAAACCTGACACAGATGTTACCGTCAGCTTTGAAAATAAGATAAATTCACAAATAGTTGTATCCTTATATGTGCATTGATTTTTTTTTTTTTTTTTTTTAATAAAATTGCAGGGGCTAATAAAATGGTGTTAATTAAAATGCCTTTGTGGCCCTCACTAGTATGAGGGCCACATATATTTCCTATATATCTCTATAGGAAATATAGAGATATACTGTCCTTTCACTCATTAGAACATTATCATATATGCCACTTTCCAAATTGTACTAGGAGGATATTAACAGTTTTCTGTTACAAATATAAATAATTTAAGCAAGATGTTTAAGATAAACAATGTTTGCATATGAAAGGTATAACCAAGTCCTTTTCTACATCTGTATGAATTTGCTGATGTGCGTTTGCACATAACGCCATAAATATAGTTTACCCTGTATGTCA
>WWET01002508.1:158439-169840 GCA_011038615.1 Limnodynastes dumerilii
TGTTATTATTATTAATAATAATAATAATAATAATAATAATAATGGGGTAGATCCAGAACTCTGCTTGCAATCCATTTACTAGCGTAGCGTATTTACGCGAGCGTACCTTCTATACACTCCCGCAGCCACTCCCCCTGCATGTACGAACTTTGGCCACTTTACGCTTTCTATACCCTACCTTAACTTTTGGCAGCGTAACAACACTCGTCCGCTAATGAACGTATCTTCTACACGTAGTTACCCCGCTAAGCACGCTCGTACTGTACTATCTAAATGCAAAAACCCGCCTTCAAAGGGTAATTTCGGTTGTCGTAAGGCTGGCACGCCCCCTCGAACGTTCTTACATTGCTGATACGGGAAAGGCCCTTACGCTCAGAGTTACGTTACGTAGCGTAACATCTGTCGCGCGCATGCTCAGTACATACCAAATCGCGTTTTTACGTCTCCGCCAGGCGTAAATACGCAAGGAAACGTTGTTCTGGATCTGCCCCAATATCTTTAGTCTATTCACTTAATTGCAGGGCCCCACTTACAAACATGCAAACATGGTGGGATTCAGTACCACTTAATTTTTTGGTTTAACAATTGATTATTACTAAACTGTTAAATGTCTTATCTGTGTAAGTGTGTATCTTTGTTTTTTATTCATATATCCTCATACAAGTGCCTTGACCAAAATGTCAGGATATATCAGGAGTCAGGGCCTGATTAGTTCATCTATTGTATGTATTGTATGCTAATTCAGTGCACCCCACCCCATTATTTGTTCTTATGTACTAAATATGTTGGTGTGTATGTGTATATATTATATATATATCTATCATCTCCTACAATCCAGTCCCTCCTTGGGTGTCTCCAGACATCCATTTTTACCCCTACTGTGTTTCCAGCCTTCTAATCTTCCCCTCTTTTGTCTCCAGGCTTCTCCAGTCTCTTACCTTGTATGTCTCCAGCCTTCCAATATATCCTCATGTCTGTTTAGCCTTCAAAAATCCCCCCTTTTGTGTCTCTAGCCTTCCAATACTTTCTCTTTGTTTGACTCCAGCATTTTAATATTCCCACCCTCTTCTGTCTTCAGCCCCTCAATATTACCCCCTTGTGTGACTCTAGCTTTCCAATCTCTTACCTTGGATGTTTCCAGCCTTCCAATATATCCTCCTTATGTGTCATTAGCCTTCCAATATTTCCCCATCTTGTGTCTCCAGCCTTCCAATACTTCCTCCTTGTTTGAATCCAGTATTCTAATATTTCCCCCTTTTGGGTCTCTAGCCCCCCAATATTTCCCCCTCTTGTGTCTATAGCCCTCCAGACTCTGTAACAAGCTGTTATACTTCGCTTATCTTTTTCTGTCTTCCCTCTTCTTCTTTCCTCTATAGCGCTCTCTGCTTTTAATGACCTTAGGTCACACCAGCATCACACTGTTAGCATATGGAATTAGATGTTGGAGGATTGGAGGGGGACCCAAGGGATTGGCATAGGCACAGCAGTGCAGCAACAGTGCATGTCCACCTGTGTTAAAATTTTTAATACGCTCATACCGGAGCAGTGAAATCGCCTTACAATGTTTAACAGCTATGGCCATCCAGGCTCAGCAAGCATGAGACTGGTACTTCTGAGAGGGGAGCGGGGAATGAGGAGGGCACCTCTTCATTCCAGCACCACCCTGCAATGCTTATCCTGCTTACTGAATCGCGCTAACCATTGGCGTATCTATAATGGGTGCAGGGTGTGCAGTGCACACGGGCCCCTCAGAACAGGGGGCCCTGTGGCATGCATCCTGCACCCTGGGTTGGCAGGGGAAGGGGGGCTATTCATCCTCTATTTCTTCCATTGGCGTATCTATAATGGGTGCAGGGTGTGCAGTGCACACGGGCCCCTCAGAACAGGGGGCCCTGTGGCATGCATCCTGCACCCTGGGTTGGCAGGGGAAGGGGGGCTATTCATCATCTATTTCTTCCCTCTAATATCTTCTGGAGGGAAGAAATAGATGCCAAATTAGTCCCCCTTCCCCTGAGGTGGAACTGTCCCGTTTTGTGGGTTGAAAAGGGGGCGGGGCTTACATTGCCATTAAGCCCCGCCCCCTTTTGGCCCGCGAATCTGGACAGTCCTTTCTCAGGTAAGGGAAGGGGGGGCCCATGTGCAAATCCTGCACACGGGCCCCCTCACTTCTTAAAACGCCCCTGGCGCTAACCATGATTATACACTTTTTTACCTTCTTCATGAGCATAAAAACTGCATTTTGTGCTTCCAAGCAATCAAACTGCAAAGAGCCTCCAAGTATAACAGGAACATAGAACTTGCTTGCTGCTATGGTATGTGCAGGGTGCAGTGTTAGCTGACTAATACATATAATTTTACAGGGGTGTGATATGAAACATTGATGGTCATTAAAATCATGATCATGGGAGTATTTACAGTCTTGTGATATTTTTCCAAATGGTCTGGAATTGTTTGATTGGCATGATAATTGCATAGGTGTGTACATAGCTTTACAGCTATCTTCTCCTTTCCACTCTCCAATCTACAATGTCGGTGTGTAAATTGTTCTACAATAAATGTCCTCTCCTTCTGCTACTATAATTATCAATTTACAATTTACCATTGCCTGAAAAAATTGTGAAACACCTGTTTTTCTAAAATCTCACAGAAACAGGTGCTGTTTTTTGGGCAGTGGAGACACAGGAAAGGTAAGATTATTTTTGTGTGAATTGGAGTGGGGGGTTAATTGAATGTAAATTGAAGGAAGGGGGATTACTAATAGTTATCTTGTAATATATTGGATTGGTTTATGTATGTGTGGAAATGGTGGGTTTATGTAACAGTTGGTATGGGGTGTAATTTATACCGCTTTCACATCACCATTCAAGAAAAACCCGGTATTTTGTACCCGGGACTTTTCTGGGAGCAATGCCGTGTGTTTCTCATAACCACGTTATAAGTCCACCAAAAACACGGGTCTGTCCCTTTCACTTTACCAGGAATTTCCCGTGTTTTAGTGGATTTTTAACACTGCACAGCATGCTGAGGCTTGTAGTTCTACAATCATCAGCATGCCCAGGGGTGGCAGGGCATGCTAGCGCTTGGAGAACCACAAGTGCCAGCCATGCCCTGTCACCCGTTACAACAACACACAAATGCATAACCCTCCTAGCACCCTAATAAAATATAGGGCCGGCTCCAACCCTAAAAAAAAATACTAAACATTTAATGCCCCCCTATAAAGAATACATTACATTTAATACAGCAAATATTGAAAAAAAAATTACCGCTAATTGTTTCATGTAAAAAATAATAAAAAGAGTCACAGTCTGCACCCCTCTTACCGGCCCAGGGGTAATCAGGACCACTGGCAGGCACTGCTTGTTCAGCCTCATCCGGAGGGACAGCGCACTGGAATGCACAGCAAAATCAAAGCCTGTCGCAGGACACACAATAAAGGCTGCGGCGATCGCATTGACCCTAATGTTACCAATATACTTCCATCGGCCCTTGTTCAGACTGCTGCTTAAACCCGGGAAATTACCGAGCCAGGCACGTTCATACTGAACACGGGTCTGCACTGGCAGAGTTATCACACTGTTTAATGTGTTTACTGTTGCTCTGGCAACATTTGTTGCCAGGGCAATATTAAACAAATTACGTCAATCAAGTAGATTATGTGCCACCCGGGTTGAAAAACCCGTGTTGCACTGTTCACACTGGCAGCTACCCGGGTCTGACACGGGAATAACCCTGCAAATGTCCCAGTCTGATTCTCAGGTTATTAGACCCGGGTTGCAGCAGGCGCGCCTGTTCACACTGAGCCCCGACCCGGGACGTTAGGGCTTGCCCCGGTAATATCCCAGGTTTTTGGCTCAGTGTGAACGGGGTATAATTGAAGTGTATTAAACAAATTTCCTCTGAAATTAGTAGTGTTTGGTATACTCTGGTTTTGTATCTGCAAATCTGTAACCTTTTTGGCACTACCTATTTCTCTTTCCGCTGATGTCATCCCTGCTTCACCAGCAGCCTACTAGATTTCACAAGTGTTTTTATTTAATGCAAGGCTGAACAACTAGTCCTTCAAAGACCAAATTCCTTTGGCTGAATAAATTCTTATTGCAAGGTGAACTAAAGGTTATATGGGAAATATCTGAATTTGAATATAAAAAGAAATTCATAAAGCCTTCTACTTTCTGCATATGATTACATTGTCTTTCTGGTAAAATCATATAGATATTTATTAAAATTAAAGATTACTCCAGATTTATTGGACAGCTTTCCACAATATGGCTTAGCTGGGTCATTTTGCTCTATCCACAGTCCAGAACATTGAAAACACATCAATATTGTTTTTGCATTTCTCTGAAAACACAACATATTTGCCTAGCTTAAATAATGTTCCTTTGAACAAATTTCCTTTGGTCAATGATTTTAGATTGATTCTGTGAAAATGTAACGGGTGGTGCGCCGGCGCCCTGTGAATTACCGACAAAACCAAGGCCCGTCCCCACCCCAGAGGTTCCTACCCGATCCTGAAGAACCGCCAGAGAAGACGCGCTGTTCTCTCCCGGTCCCCGGGCGTGACGATCTCTAATGCTGCAAAGAAAGCACAACCATTAGTACAACATCAAACCCAGGACTACCTGTGGGAGAGAACGGGGAAAGTTATTCACGGGTGAGGTAATCGTCATCACCGGCCAGGGCCTCAGACACCTCTTTTCGCCAATGACTGGCGAGCGGGACGGAACCTTTCCCACGCCTTCCGGTTCCGTCTCCGCACCCGTGGAAGGAGGGGGAACAAACACCACGCCGAGTACAGGTATTAATACTCACCGTCTCTATTGGATGGACGCCCTCACCGCCACCCACTCGAGACCACCTACCTCTGCGTACCGCAACCTGTACTCCACCACGTGTTCTCCTCACGCTGCCCTAGCCAGAGCCTGGTGCCCTCTACCACAAAAAACGGAGCCTATCGCTCCCTGCGGCCTAACATGAGCCTAGCGCCCAACAACAACAAACACAGGGCTTAGTGCCCAACCTAACGCAGGCCTAGCACCCGTGTCTAACCAGGGCCTAGCACCCTGCTACCCAAGGGTCTAACACCCTTCTAACAATGCCCAGGCCTAGCGCCCGCTACCAACGCAGGGCTTAGCGCCCTCTAACCACACAGGGCCTAGCGCCTTCTAACAAGGGGCCTAGCGCCCACTAACCGCACAGGGCCTAGCGCCCTCTAACAAAAGGTTTAGTACCCTTTTACTATAACTACCTATAGGGCCTAATGCCCTGTACTACTGGGGTCTAGCACCCCTCTACCTAATAGGGCCTAGCGCGCTATCTCACTATAGGGCCTAGTGCCCTCAGATGGGGGGGGTGTTCCTCACCCCCTATTCCTGTGGAGGGCTTGGCTCCAGTCCAGGCCTGGACTGGGCCGTATCATTAGCGGCAGTGGGGCAGGGAGATGGGCTCTCCCAGCTGGGGCCACGGTATGCTCGTTGCCAGGGGGGGGAAGGGTCACAGTCCCAGGACCTGCTTGTGCCAGGGGGAAATTGAATAACTTTTTCCCTGGTGGTCCAGTGGGGGGGTTGCTACCTGCCCACGCAGGTTAGGAGACAGTGGAAGCCCAATGGGGCTCCCCACTGCCCCCCTTGCCGTCTTCTGTCGTCCTGCACCTTTCAATTCTTCCAGTCCTTCTTCTTCAGCCTCTTTTGGCCCTGTCTTCCTCCGCTGGGCACTTCTTTATTCAGCCTCTTCTGGCCCTGTATTCTTCCCCGCAGCACAGCTCCACCTTCTGACTTCGTCCTCTTCCGGCCACTACTGCTGTCTTTCAGCCCATGCTGTGGATTTTTAATCCCACCGCAGGGGCTGCTGGGATTGGTGACGTGGTGAGCCCTAATTGGCTCACCACGGCACCGCAATGCACCCTGGGCGCCGCAGGGGCGCCTGGGTGCAGTGCTGCGGTGAGCCCTGCAAGGCTCACCGCACTGCCCTCTTCCAAAATGGCCGCCGTGAGCCCTGATTGGCTCGTGGCCACGCCATGTGACCGTCTGGCAGCCAATCAGAATTGATTGGCTACCAGCCAGACTTCCTGGAGCTGGGGACAGCACGCTGCCGTCCCCCACCGCGCTACTCACAAAAACAAAATCCATAACTGTTCTAATCCATATGGTGTTAAGCTGATGCAACACATTCATTTCTGCTACAGCTATTAGCAACACTTTGGACTCCTATCTTTCCTGAACAATCTCAACAACAATTGGACGAAACATGATGACCAGCTGCTGCCAAATATTATTAACAATTATTCTTCACACCTGCTTACAATTTAATTGTACACTCGGTTCATTATAGATATGCAGGACCAAAACCAACGCAAACACACACACAGGGGACCCCACAAACAGACAGTCAGCATGGACAGTCAGCAAGTGCATGCCATTGAATGACACCACTATTTGCATTTGTTGACAGCTGAGATAAAGTGCTTAGGAGGTGGATGTTAATCACTGACATTCATCCTCATGTACTGCCATGGATTCTGTATATTCACTATATAGAATTCTGATATAAGATCCACTTGGCCCATCTAGTCTAAAAGTAAAATAAGCATGTTGTCCATTCCAAATGTAGAAGTTGTAAGTAAATAGAGATTTTTTTGCATGGAGCTACATGATTTGCACCATGTGAAGCAACCATTTTGGTGCTTAAATAGTTCCTGTTATATCTCTGGTGTAGCACTTGTGATTCCGGCCCTTTCCATCAGGGGCTGCCAGTGTTCCTGGTTAGTCCTGCAATTCTAGTTTCCACCAGAGGAGCCACTATCTCTTAGCCTTAGTCCTGGTAGCAGGTGTCTGTCATCATCCATTATGGTTTGCACCTGATACCTGGCTATTTATATCCCGCAAATCCAGAACTTAGTGCTGGATCATTGAAGATACACCTTGAATGTTGCTTCAAGCCTGGTGGATCTCCTGGCTTGCTCTAACTTTGGGCTGGCCTTACACTCCTGTGTGGAGCTCGCTGCTTCAGTCTGTTTTCTTACTAGTATCTTGCCTTTATGTACCAGTCTGTTATCTTTACTAGTATCTTGCCTGTCTGTTTTAGTCTATTACCATTACCAGTGTCTTGCCTCCCTGCATTAGTCTGCAACCTTACTAGTACCTTGCCTACCTGTGTTATGCGGCTAGGCACTCTAGAGAACTCCCACGATGCGGGTAAGCGATACCCGGAAGCTCGGGTGCGTGGCGGGTGAGGGTCGAACTGGGCGCGGAGTCTAGTGGGGCCGGGGTCTTCACCAGAGCCTCTAATGGTGAGGATGGACAATTGCGGCCAGTTTACCCACAGGTCGCGGTTCCAGTGACGCCACCCGGGAGAAGGAAACAGAGAGGAACAGATGGAAGAAATAGGGGAAAGGCAGACCAGCAGGGCTGGTCTGCAACAAACAACGGATAACAATAAACGTGACGGAGGACAAAGGGGAATATACAGGACGGACAAGACTCACAATACAAACTAGGGCTAGTACTCACACACACAACCAGCGGTAACCCCCGAAGGGGTTAACAGATACAATCACTCAGGAAAGGTCAGGAATAAACAATTGGTAATAACACTAAGGAGGAAGGAAAGGGTTAAAGACACAAAAGGTACAAGGCAGGGTACAAGGCAGGACTGGATGGGCACTCAGAGATCAGAGGAAAAGACTAAGCCAAAGAGGAGGTAAGAGAGAGAGAAAGAAACTGCCAGCAAAGAGCTATAATCAGCAGAGAGCTGTAGGAGCTGCTGCCTAAAATAGTAGCTGGAGGCCAGTGATAGGCTGGGAGCAGCACGCGCCCTGACAGCAGCAGAATGCGTCCTGGTTACTATGGTAACCCCAGGACGCATGGGAGAGGAGACGGCGCCTGACGGGCGCTGGGGAGAGCGTCCTGGCTGCTAGGCAACAGCCAGGACTCGCGCCGGAGGCATGACAGGCTCCGACGCAGGGTCAGCGGGGGATGCGGCGCCAGAGGCACGGCGGAGGCTACCGCACGTGACAGTACCCCCCCCTTGATGAGGGGTTAACAGACCCCTAGGCCTGGGTTTACCGGGGAATCTATTATGAAAGTCTTTGATGAGGCTGTTAGCATGAATGTTCTTGGCCAAGACCCATTCCCTTTCTTCGGGTCCATAACCCTTCCAGTGGATTAAGTAGAATAGAGAGCCTCGAACCTTTTTAGAGTCCAGGATGGACTCAACCTCATATTCCTCTTGTCCATCTAACAGGAGTGGCGGTGGATTAGAAAGACCAGTAGACCTGAATCTGTTGGAGCTCCGGTAAGGTTTTAGAAGAGAAGAGTGGAAGGTGTTCGGAACTTTCAGACTCCGAGGAAGCTTCAATTTGAAGGCGACAGGATTGACTCTTTTTATGATTAAAAAAGGTCCAATGAATCGGGGTCCTAGTTTCTTAGAAGGTTGGCGGATTCTCAGATTTTTGGTAGATAGCCAGACCCTTTGGCCCACCTTGAAATGACACGGTTGTCTATGCCTGTCAGAATTAACTTTGGAACGAAGGCCGGCTTGATGAAGAGAGGCTTTGACTTTCTTCCAGATGATTTTGAGATGTCTGATGGTGTCTTGAATCTCGGGACAGGAGGATGAATGAGTGGAAAATAAGGACCCTGCACGAGGGTGGTAACCCCACACACACCAAAAAGGAGAGACACCTGTAGCTGAGTGAAGGGAGTTGTTGTAGGAGAACTCTGCCCATGGTAAATTCTGAGACCAATCATCTTGAAATCTTGAAGAGTAACAACGGAGGTATTGCTCCAGCACCTGGTTGATCCGTTCAGTCTGTCCGTTGGTTTGGGGATGATACCCAGAAGAAAGGCTGATGTTAATCCCAAGAAACTTGCAGAAGGCCCTCCAGAATTGAGCAATAAATTGAGGACCTCGGTCAGAGACGATATCCTCTGGAGTACCGTGGAGTCTTAGAACGTGCTGAACGAAGAGAGTAGATAAGGTTTTAGCGGATGGAAGACCAGATAGAGGAACGAAGTGTGCCATCTTACTAAATCGATCGACGATTACCCAGATGGTAGTGAACCCGTTGGATCTAGGGAGATCAGTGATAAAATCCATCGAGAGATGGGTCCATGGTCGTTGGGGAATGAGCAGCGGCTGTAATGGTCCAATAGGCCTGGTGCGAGGAGACTTGTTGATGGCACAAGCCGTACAGGCTGCAATGAATTCTTTGACGTCTTGAGTCATGGATGGCCACCAAACAACACGAGACAGAAGATCCAAGGTCTTTGTCACCCCAGGATGTCCAGCCATTCTCCCAGCATGGAACTCCAGAATTACCTTTCTCCTCAAGTTCTTAGGAACAAATAGACGATTTAGAGGTCTTTGGATAGGAGCCTGAGTCTGGGCTTGTTGGAGAGTCTCTTGGAGATTACGGGTGAGTCCAGCGATTATGAAGGACTTAGGAATGATGGGCAAGGGAGTGGAGGAGAGGGTATGTTCTGGAAGAAAGGATCTGGATAAGGCGTCCGCCTTCTTGTTCAGAGATCCTGGACGGTAGGTGATGTTGAAATGAAAACGGGTGAAGAATAAGGCCCACCTGGCCTGTCTGGAATTGAGACGTTTGGCTGACTCGATGAATGCCAAGTTTTTGTGGTCCGTGAGGACCGTGATTTCGTGGAGAGCCCCCTCCAACCAATGCCTCCACTCTTCGAAAGCCATTTTGATGGCTAGAAGTTCCCTGTTGCCCACATCATAATTTTTCTCCGCACTAGAAAATTTCTTGGAAAAAAAAGCACAGGGGTGTAGTTTAGAATCAGAAGGATCTGTTTGGGATAAGACGGCACCTGCTCCAACGTCAGAGGCGTCCACTTCGATGACAAAGGGTAGATCAGGATGAGGATGCTTCAAAACTGGTGCTGTGGTAAATGCCACTTTAAGTCGTTTAAATGCCACTTCTGCCTGTTGAGGCCAATTTTTGGGATCAGCTCCTTTTTTGGTAAGGTCGGAGATAGAAGAGATGAGAATAGAAAAGTTCCTGACAAATCTTCGGTAGTAGTTTGAGAACCCCATAAACCGTTGTATGGCCTTAAGATCTTCAGGCTGCTTCCAATCCAGAATGGCTCTGACCTTTTCGGGATCCATCTTGAACCCTTTGGGAGAAATGCTGTAACCCAAAAATATTACCTCAGAGACTTCAAATTCGCATTTTTCCGCCTTAGGCTCTGACCTGGATCCATCTTGAACCCTTTGGGAGAAATGCTGTAACCCAAAAATATTACCTCAGAGACTTCAAATTCGCATTTTTCCGCTCCGCCGAAGAGACGATTCTCTCGCAGCCGTGAGAGGACTTGCCGCACATGCGTCCTGTGAAGTTCTAGAGAGGAGGAATAAATGAGGATGTCGTCCAGGTAGACCACAACAAAGCTGCCTAGGAAGTCACGAAGCACGTCGTTGATCAGGTCTTGGAAGACAGCTGGGGCATTGCACAACCCGAAAGGCATCACCAGATACTCATAGTGTCCAGTGTGGGTATTAAATGCGGTCTTCCATTCATCCCCCTCTCTAATACGTATGAGATTGTAAGCTCCTCTGAGGTCAATCTTAGTGTAAATAGTAGCCTCTTTCAATTGGTCAAACAGATCGGAGATTAAGGGTAGAGGATACAAGTTACGTACTGTGACCTTGTTAAGGCCTCGATAATCGATGCAAGGTCTGAGAGACCCGTCCTTTTTCTTAACGAAGAAGAATCCAGCCCCCACCGGGGACTTAGATGGTCTTATAAAGCCTCTGGCAAGATCTCCCTTGATGTATTTATCCATGGCTTCTGTCTCGGGACGTGATAACGAGAACAATTTACCACGAGGGAGTTTACTGCCAGGGATTAAGTCGATGGCACAGTCGTAGGCGCGATGTGGAGGCAATGTGTCAGCGGATTCTTTAGAGAAGACATCAGAGAAGGAGGAATATTGAGGAGGAAGCTTTAAATCTGTCAGAGGAGTACAACGAACAGGAAGCTTCAGACAATTGGCAGAACAAGATTCGCTCCAACGAACGATCTCTCCCATGGACCAGTCGATCTGAGGGTTATGCTGAGATAGCCAAGGATGCCCGAGGATCAAGGGAGCTGAAGGACAGTGGATGAGCAGGAGTTCAATGGTCTCCGAGTGACATGCCCCAACGGTGAGTTCTATGGCCAGGGTTATTTGGTTAACCTGGCCTCCAGAGAGAGGTTGTCCGTCAAGACCACAGGCCACAATTGTGCTGTCAAGGTCTCTTAGCGGAACTTTCATCTTCCGGGCAAAAGTATAGTCAAGGAAATTCCCGGCAGCTCCGCTATCGATGAATGCGGAAATATCGACACTGCAGATGCCGGTATTCAGTCGTGCGGGAACAATCAATGAATTCCGGGAGGATATTA
>WWET01002509.1:1090-23605 GCA_011038615.1 Limnodynastes dumerilii
ATCCCCCATCATGTTCCTCCAGCCACCCCACAGCCCCCATCATGTGCCTCCCGCCACCCAGTAGCCCCCATCATGTGCTCTCAACCCCACAGTATCACCATCATGTGCCTGTAGTCCCCATCATGTGCCTCCAGCCACCCAGTACCTCCCATCTTGTGCCTCCAGCCTCCTCAGTATCCCGATTATGTCCATGGATGCGGGGGCATTAATAGAGGGCGTTTTTTTATTTTTATTTTCTTAATTCTGCTCCTGACCATTGGAGCACGTGCAGTATCGTCACAACGTAGGGATGCTACTGCACATGAGTATAATGGTAAGGAGCAGAATGGCTTTTATATAGATAGATGGTGGACTTCTTCAACTGCTGTATGCCTCATCCTAGCAATAAAGAATAGCAATGGGCTTCAGCAACTCTGTGAGAGCAGCATCTGTTTTTGGGTTTAGTTGACCCTCAAATGCCTTGTTTATGGAGCTGGAGATGGAAAAAGAAAAACAAGTACAAATAACTGCTCTCCGATGTGGTCTGTAAAGCTATTTTCATCTTAGCATCCTGACATTTAAACCGTTAGAACACCAATATTTTGTGGATCAAGAAGCCATTCATGATCCAAATAGCGAGTTCCTCGTGCCGATTTATGCATTGTTTTTTTATATCAACTGTAGCTTTCTTTAAACTACAGAGGAGACCTTTACAAAGTAATACAAGTCAGAAAAGGGCAAGTTTCCTTAGATTGATGTGTCAGTAGGTTGTTTTCTTGACAAAGCTGGAAATTTCCATTGGACGTACATCAAACAGAGTCATACCTTGTGTCAGTAACTGCAGGTTCCGGACCTCCTCCCGGACTTTCAGCTGAAGAACTTGCTGTAGAACGTACTGTCGCTGACTCTCCTGAAAGATTCCCATTCTCTCTAGCTTCTTGTCTGTGAGACGTAGCAGAGCACGTCCTGGAACGAGAGACAGAGTTTATCCATCAATAGCCATCTCTGTTGCACTGTACTTTTTTATTCATGCTCTATACTGTTCTGGGATACGGAGGCTAACCAGCCACCCCTTTCTATGAAAGTCTCGTTGCTGCACCTCTGCACCATGGCCCTCACTTCATGGATGGACCCAATTTCAGCCAGGGCCCAGTTTGTACAGCGATCCGTCCAACCGACACTTAGGACCTGATTCAGAATTAAGAAAGTGCTTAAAATAAGAGAGGAAAGTTACTCCTGGGCTAAACCATGTTGAATGCAGGGGAGTCATATTTCATCTGTTGCAAACAGTATTAAAGTTGAGAAGAGGTGTTTTCCAGCCAAAGTCTAAATAACAGTGTGATAGTAAAGCTGGTCAGTGTCTGTGTGCAGTAAGCAATTCAAAGATATATCCCTGCATGCAAAGAATATAATTTACTTGGCTCCCCTTGAAATCAACATGGTTTATCCCAGGAGTAACTTTCCTCTCTTATTTTAAGCACTTTCTTAATTCTGAATCAGGCCCAAAATTATCATGCCTTCATCCCGCCTGTATAGTGGGGTTTAGGCATGCGAAAAAAAAACGCTGGCCCCTTTTACGTAATTGCTTCTGTACATTTCCGTGCATTTCCGGCACGTAAAATTTGGTGCACGCATGCGCCGCTGTTACATGTAAAGGGGACTTTATGTACCTGTTTAACATCAGGCCCATTATTTTTAGTAAATAGAGCCCTTAGTTTTGCTTTGTAATGACTATTTGTGTTACAGTGACGTAGGTTTACACCCAATGGGCTGGATCCAGACTTAAGAAGGAGCTTGAAATTAAGGGCTGTATTCAAAACACCTGACGTATTGCATATACGTCCGGTGCTTCCCGATATTTGATACTGCGCATGCGCAGTATCTTTTTCACGTAATCTTCGTAACTTTTCGTTATGCAGATTGCGTATATGCGGTCCCACATACAGGATAAAAAAGTTGCCAAAAATGCTGCCGTTTTGTCAGAAACACGTTCTAAGCCCATGGAGTTCTGCAAAGTGTAAATGCTGTCACTGGTTTAGAATATCGTTTCTCTTTGAGTTCCCTATAATATGTCCTGCGGAAACGCTAACAGCGAGACATTGAATGCCATAGATTAAGCATTAACACAATGCAAAATACAAAAGACACATTGCAGTTTTGAATTTACTGAAGTAGCGCACACAGTAATTAACCAGTTTACCGTCTTCTATTATTCCACGTCTTGGAACAGAAGTGAGATAAATCAGTCTCATATTTGTTGACAGAAATTAATGTCTTATTCAGCTGTTGTCACGGATAAAAATACGGAA
This sequence comes from Limnodynastes dumerilii, assembly GCA_011038615.1. NCBI lineage: Eukaryota > Metazoa > Chordata > Amphibia > Anura > Limnodynastidae > Limnodynastes > Limnodynastes dumerilii. The sequence goes on from WWET01002509.1 coordinate 3,379, forward strand.
GGAATAAATAATAAATAAGTTTTATTAAAGAGCCGCCCATTACAATACGCCGCCTGACTTTCAATGCAGACAGTTCTATAATAAGCCAACAAGTATGTAAAGAGAGACTGCAGAGTTTATGTTTTTGAAGAGACACAATTAACTTTACCAAAAGAAAAAAATGGAAAAAAGGAATACCCGGCGATTTCACTCAATCCGACAAAATAACAAAATTTTTCATCACGTTTTGGACTGATCACTCTGGACCATTTGGAAAATAAGAGGAAATCAGGTGGAAGTTTACACCTGGGTAAAACCGCATTGAATTTCAAGGGGGGGATCACATTTATTTTATACTTTGCAGGGAGAATACTTTGCTTTAGCTTATTGCACAATAAGCTGACCAGCTTTACTACTACACAAGGTTGCCGGCTATTTAAAGCTTCCCTCCGGGAGAACCCAGAGGGTAGCCATAGATTGCTGTAAGGGGGAGGGGCTTAATAATTTATGCAACTCACACCATTAAGCCCGGCCCCCGTCACTCATTCATCTAATCTCTAGCGTTTCATGGGATGGGTGTGGCTTGATGACATCATCAAGCCCCACCCACCCCTAGTAACGCTAAGGATTACAATAGATAGTGATAGCTGGTCGGGGTTTGCGGAAGCTCTGCCAGGATATGGGGAGAACTGCCCAAATTTCGGGAGTCTCCTGAATATTCTGTTATTACACTGTTATTTAAAAGGGAATTTTAAGGATTTCTTACATGTGACTCCTTTCTTAACTCTTTATGTGGGAACAGTGCGTTAGTATTTATAGTATGTATGGTCTAAAGCCAGCCCTTACCATACTATATATATACACCCCACCCCCACAGAGAGGAAGCACTTCCGCTTCCTGCTCTGTCTGGCCCGCCATTGGATTTGTAACCAGGATGGAATTCTGGAACCAGATCTGTCCGGGGAAAGCGGCTCCCATGCATGCTCTGCTTTCCAAAAGGTGCCGATTTCCAGTCCTAGGGCCAGACTGAATGTGCTCTATAGTCATCAGAAAATGCCCCTTCTTGGATGTCTGGATCCGATCCAGAGTTACTAACCAGAAAAGACTCAGATGGGAGGGAAATAGATCTTATGGACCAAAATCTTGTGTGTTCAGATCGGATTTAATCCGCATTTGTTTTCCACCTACGCATCTGTGCTACACAATCAGAATTCATTCCACCTTATCCAGACTTAAGAGCAATGACACTTTTGACAGCTTCCACTAAAGGAGCTGGGTTGTGCTTGCAAGCAGGCATTAAAACGTACAGTATAGATGTGCTTTACCTACTGATAGGTAGGTCTTAGCTGTGTAGAGTTTGTATGTTCTCCCCATGTCTGCATGGGTTTCCTCCGGGTGCTCCAGTTTCTTCCCACGCTCCAAAAACCTACTGGCTGCTGAATAAATTAAGCCTAGTCTGTGTGTGTGTCTGTGTTAGGAAACATAGAACATACCCTCAATGGGGAAGGTTATGATGTAAATGTAAAATATTCTCTGTAAAGCTACGTAATCTGATATTGCGCTATATAAAAACCTAGAATAAATAAATAAATTGATAATTGATTACATTTAAAAAATAAAATTTACATTCCTGTCCATTATAATAAGAAGCCTCTCTGTGGGACACACTACATAAGTCTAGGGGAGTGTGGGTCCCTCTATTTCGATAAGGCCGTTCGCTCCCAGCTTATGCCTCGATGAGGCATAGCAATCGATCCCTGGAGCACCGAACATGGAGCTCTGAAAACTAAGTAGGTTTCCCCAAACCTGCTCCCTAAATCTAAGCCCCCCCTCTTGAATCTCATACTCACCCATTCATAAAAAAAATTCTAACACTGCTGGTATTCGAAATAGGGACAGCCGAAAAGCAACTGTCGGCTGTCCCTACTTTCTTAGCGGGGACAATGAGTCTAGGGTAGGAACAGACAAAATGTGATCCAATGCATGGAATAAAGGGGAAATTAAAAGTGAGGATCCGGTCCATGTTAGTGACAACAAAACAACACCGGAAGACAAATCTCATGTAGATCAGACTGTTGCTCAACGGAAATAACTGTAATGATGCTATAATAAATGATCGGCAAAACCCACAGAAAATGGGGCTGGCGCTTGATGAAGGATCGTCAGATGCCGCCGTACCAGGAGCCGTCTGTCAGCGGCTCTCCCACGTTATGCCCACTCTCCAGCCCTCTAGAGGTGCCACTTCCAATAGTGACAGCCTCCTGTACAGTGTCCATTGCAGCATAGTGTCTGGGAATTGGGCATCTGCGCCACTATCCTCTGGTGCATGGACGTCGCCATCTTGCCTCCTGTCAGGTGATTCCCAGCAGCCACTCAGATACTCCTCTGCAGCACACATGATCCCTCCAGCCAATATGTGCACTGGGCGGGCTATATAAACCCTGTGCACTGATCCCTCAGTGCCAGAACAACTTGGTTACTCAAGGTGCCTGGTTCCAACCTGCCTTGCATCCAGTCCAGCCTGACTTACTATCCACTCCAGCATCACCTGCACTACTGCCTCCAGCATCACCTGCACTACTGCCTCCAGCATCACCTGCACTACTGCCTCCAGCATCACCTGCACTACTGCCTCCTGCATCGCCCGGAGAGGGCAGGGGGAGGCGGGGAGAGGCATTGTCCATGTGGAGCTTACTTCTTAAGAAGGAAACTCCGCACGGTTAGATAATTTAGCCCTCGTAAGTGTCATAATGGATGAGTTAGTTGCGGATCTGTCTGCACCTAACTCACTCATATCTGTGAACACGGTCCGCTGTGTATGTATCTTGCTGCTTGTATGAGATTTGCGCATGCGCGATCCAAATATTATTCAGCGGAAGTAGCTCAGCTCTGTGCCTAATGAGATCCATAAGAAGGAGCGTTCCACCACTCCGTAAGTAGGAAGTAAAGAAAAGTGTGGGGGAGGCATGTAAATAGGGCAGGATGGGCTGAGTTTGCAAAGTACACATGTACTTTAGCAACATCCGCACAAACATACGTACGGAGAGTTAAGGTTGCCCTATGGACAAATTAGGGGCAGTAGAAAATTTGCTTTTGGTTGCCTCCATTTCATAAACAGCATTTTCTCAGCGATGGCTGCATTCCGTGGCCTCTTTTGCAGAGTGGACGGGACAAGAGGCAACATAACTACATTGATGGATCGGGACGCATTCCGCCCATTCCAGATTTAAAAGAAAATACACTTTAGATAGCCTCCGAAAGGCAGGCCAGCTTGATCTCGCAAGTGGGCGTAATATAGTAAAACAATACTTTGCATATCGGCCTATCGTATCAGTGCTGAGCGCAATTGGTAAACAACAAATCAGCTGCTGACGCCAGTCGTTGCTTTCACAGCTAAGTTGCCATTGTGCACACGCACGGAATGGCTTCTGAACTGAGCTGGATGAAGGATGGGCCCTGATTATACTTCCCCAATGGGTGCCTCCATTACAAAGAGCAGCCCGGCACATTGCTAAGGAAACGTGCAAAATGTCTTTTTTTTTGTCTGCAAATTATTCACTGAATAAGCCCCAGTGACAATCTAACATGGTAATTTCAGCCATTTCAAGAATCCCCAAAAATTCCTATAATATGTGGTACCCATAATTGTTTTAATAGGCCCCCCTCAACCGCCCCACCCCCTCCCCAACATCGAGATCCTGAAATCTGGACAGGTGTGTACTCAAATAATAAAGGGCCACATACCAGCAATGTTCAGGAGCGGCGTCAGGTCGGAAACTTAAACTTATGACTGTCCTATCTCATTTGTGACAGGTGTAAGTTATAGTATTAATTAGACACAACATGCGTTGGATGGAGATATATTATTATTACAGGATCACTACTCTCTTGTATTTGGGGGTTATTTCTGAGCAGCCCTCGAGCTGTAGAACAAATGGGTGTTTCATTAATGTTGGCAGCTGGACATAACTTTAGCTCCTGGAAGAGTAGTTTTCAAGCCATCACATATGTCAAAACAGGAAAACACTAATTAGTCTTCAGTGTCAGGTAACCATGTAAATCCCTTCACAACATAACATGAAGGGGTCCATTTACTAAACGCCTCTTTGTAAAACGTTATTTAACTAATCCAGGCACGCCGCTCCTCACGATGAGTCTGACTAGAGTAACTAAGTATTTATTAATACTTTCCATGCAAGCGCTGCCACCTAGCGCCATCTTCAGTACGTTACGTCTGTTTCTGAAGTAGCGACGCTGATCTTCAAATTCTTGCACATGGGACTCAGTCCCAGTCGAGTCGCCTTGTTTAGGGGTAAGTAGCGGGTGTGGTTCGCTACATCATATTCTAATTATGCTGCAGCGACACAAGAGATTTCTTCGTGGCTACAATCAACACAGTATGGACACTGTGACTGGTCCAGTGACAACAGGTAGGATTTTACCCTAACCCTCCCCATCTATCAGCCTAACCCTAACACCCTTCTCACCTTAACCATCCTTGTACCACAGCCTAACCCTAACCCTTCCTATTTCACAGCCTAACCCTAACTTCAACCCTCCCATTTTGAACGGTCTGTGATCTTTTGATTTGATCTTCTGGAGCTTCTAATATGCCAGATATCTTTCTGGCTGCGAGGAGTTTAGTCTTTAGGTCAGGCTATGGGCAGGGGAGTCTTACTGTTAGGCTGCAGAAAGGGGAGTCTTAGGGTCAGGCTGCGGGGAAGGGAGTCTTATTGTTAGGTTGCAGGGAAGGGAGTCTTAGGTTCAGGCTGCAGGCAGCAGAGGTTTAGGGTTAGGGTAGTGGAAGGGGAGGGTTAGGGTAAGGATAAGGGTTAGGGTAGAAAAATACTTACCAATCGGTGCAAAGGCTTTCGCTCCCTGAAACATCAATTGCTTCTCGAGGCAGAACAATTGATTTCGGAATCTATTCAATATTCAGTGGTATGAAACGGTCCTATCAAAAAAGTCCCACGCCTCTTCCACGCGTTTGTAGCAGCAGGGCTGTAGATGTATGAATTATGCACTTATCTGGATTTAGTCCAATGTTCTTAAGACCAATAGACCAGAAAAAACAGGCAATTTATGATCCCTAGCATCGGAAAACGTATGCATGTGCCACACTTCCAGCGTGGATCTAAATCCTTTGAAATCGGCTCTGTAGACAGAGGGTCTACAAATAAGGCTAACCATTGCATTTCACTTTGTGGGGGCAAATCATAATAATGAGAATAATGAGTCCTACAATCCCAATTCACAAACCCCCAATTCTACCCCGAAGTTCATGTGTGCACGATCATGTCCAGCTATAAAATCATAGAGGCTTCAATTTCCCAATGATCACAATTGCCACTAAAACGACAGCTGTTTAACATACAATGAAAATCCCTATTAAATAACTCATGGGTAAGATGCCTTTCTAACACATGGTATAAAAAGAACAGGATGAAAGATGAGAGGTAGTTAAAGCAATGGATGATAGATATAAAAATTTCAAGTGTCTCTAGTAAGCATAATGTGAAGACAGCATTACAATCTGCAGAATAATGGTTACTACGTTGTTGAATTGTCACTCTTGCCTAAATCTCCATCTGGGAACATTTCATTCCATACTTCATACTCAGGCAGGGTTGCCGACTCTCCCTGAATATCTGGAAGACTCCCGAAATTTGGGCAGTATCCCGTGATAACAGGCAAAGCTCCCGCAAACCCCAATCAGCAATCAATAACTATTGTAATCCCTAGCATTAAAAAGGCACTTTGAGGAAGAATCCAGACGCATCTTCCGTTCCAAGGTGGAGAATCTAGAGAAGGGTGAGAAATGCAACTTCTTCTTCAGAAAACTCGGCCACGTGCCCCTGACTGAACCGCGAGATGAGACCGGCATTCCCAGAAAGGGGAAAGTCATCTGAGACTACTACAGCAACTTCTACTCCCCTAAGACTACCGACAATGACGCGGCTGACTCATTCCTATCAGGTATCACTAACACTATAGACCCTGCAGGTAAAGAAGCCATGGACGCTCCCCTGAGGCTGGAGGAGCTGCACTCTGACGCCAAATCCTTTAGGCCCGGTAGAACCTTGGGCAGTGATGGTCTACCAGCGGAGCTCTATGTAGCGTTGTGGGACCTTATTGGCCTGGATTGGCTGGAGCTGTATAAGAAAGCAGAATGCCTCCTACCTTGCGGGAGGGAATGATCACGATCAGATATAAGTGCAATGGGGATTGGGATTGGGATTGGGGTTGAACGTGGACTAAAAGATCCTCGCCAAGGTGCTAGCCAACCGGCTGAAGGCTGTCATCGGACAGATAGTTCATCCAGATCAGACTTGCGGCGTTTCTTGACGCAGGATTGCAGATCCTGTTCGCTGCAGATAGCCTTGCTCTGCTCAGGGATACGGGCCCGCATTCAGCGTACCGGACGTATAACATATACGTCCGGTGTTTAGCGAATTTAACTACTGCGCATGCATAGTCATTTCTTTAAAGTAATTTACGTATCTTTTTCTTACGTAGATTGCGTAAATGCGGTCTGAAAGAAAAGATACGTAGATTACGTTAAAAAATTACTACGCATGCGCAGCAGTTAAATTCGCTTAACACCGGACGTATATGTCATATGTCCGGTACTCTGAATACGGGCCATGGTCCATTACATCCACCACCGTAGCGCACATGTGGCCCTGGTCAGTCTTCACCAGTAGAAGGCGTTTGACCGTGTCTCTCATGAGTTTATGCATAGGGTACTGCATGGGTGGCCAAGCTCGGGCCTCGTGGGCTACCAACGGTCCATGTCTTCCAGGTCTCCTTGTTGGAGCACAGGTGTGTTCATTACTAACTGACACATTCAAACAAATCTACAGTTGGTAGTGATCATCTCACCTCTGACTATCTGAGGAGACCTGGAAAACATGAACCGTTGGTAGCTCACGAGGCCCGTGCTTGGCCACCTCTGATGTAGACTATTGAAACGATCCCTGAAATCAGTAGTACGACACATATATTGGCATGCACGACAGGTGCCACAGGGAAAGGAACCAGGCCGGAGTGTTTTAAAAGGTCTCAAAGGTTTAAAGTGACTTAACGAGGGAGTCTCTCAAATTTTTAGATCTTCGCCACCCCATTGAAATTCATTCACCTAATACCCCAGCAAAGTCCTCATCAGATTTCAAGATTGACAGACGATTATTAAGAATCCGTACAATGTTATGTGATTCACGGTTGAAGTTACCAATAAAACGAAAATTTATTTTCTTACTTTGAGATTTAATTTTTGGATGGAGCAAGTCAGATCTTGACTTGCTTACAGTATCATTGTATACCTTGGAGAGATATCTCTTAGGATTTCCTCTGTTCTGTAGGCAGGTTTGGAGATTAGCTGCTTGTATCTTAAAAGTCCCCAAATCGGAGCAATTGCGCCACGTTTTAATATACTCGCCTTTAGGAACACCTAGCAAAGTAGACTTGGGGTGAGAGCTAGAAAAGTGAAAAACATTGTCGGTAGCAGGTGATTTCCGAAATAATTCGGAATGTATATAGCCCTCACCATCCAAAATTACTGTGGTGTCCAGAAAATGTTATTCTGTCTTGACTAAATTCCAAGGCCAACTTAAGATTTAAAGTATTGGTGTTCAAAATCTTAATAAATGAAAGGAGTAGATCCAGGGGACCCTGCCAGAGGAGGAAAACATCGTCTATATTCCGAAGCCACATGGGAATATACTGAGTGTACATCCCATGGGCCTCGGTAAAGACAAACTCTCGCTCCCACCAGCCTAGATATAAATTAGCATAGGTGGGAGCGAAAGCCGTCCCCATATCAGTCCCCCTGATCTGCAAATGAAAGCCATCATCAAAAAGAAAGTAATTCTTCGTTAAGATAAAACAAAGCAACCTCAAAAGAAAATCACTGAAATCATTAGATTTGCTGGTCTCAAGATAACTCCTGACTGCTGTTATGTCTTGTTCATGATCGATGCTGGTATACAAGGATTCTATGTCACAAGTTACCAATATAGTGGGTTCTGAGACATGAAGATGTTCTAGCCTTGATAAAAAATCCATTGAATTCCTTATGTGCGAAGGTGAGGCAGTTACATAGCGGCGAAGGAAATGGTCCACAAATTTGCTAGCATTCTCGGTAATGGACCCATTACTGGCTATGATGGGACGTCCCGGGGGGGGGTCTTACCCTTTCCTTGTGGACCTTGGGAAGTAAGTACATTGTGGCCACACTTGGATTTTCTACCTTAGCTGTTAAAGAAGGTGAGCGGCTTTAAAAATGTCAACATTTAATTAGATGTAACAATTAAGGCTGCCGAAGCTGTGTCATGCCATTAAATTACTAGGCGTAGAAAAAAAAAAAAAGCTTTTGTGAAGTTAAATGCTAAATAAGCATTTTACATACTTTTTATGCTGCAAAAATAGAAAAATGATACATTTTATATGCAAGGTAAAAAGTTGAAGAAATGATTCTTGTTTATTGCCAAACGGTAACATTATTGTCACGCAGGATGATAGAAAGTTAACATTTACGGTAGATTTTTCATACGGGGAAATAGCTTTCTGCTTAAAGGGACATTAGGGGCTGATTCGGAGTTGCACTTACACCGTTTTTAGGTGCAAGTGTAGATCTTTGCAATACCAAGATGAATAGCAAGGAGAGGCAATATTAAATTGTGAAACCAGAATTAGAATTAAGAGGCAAAGTTTCTTAGCTGAACTCTGTTTTATAGATTAAACATAAAGCTATGCAGTATTTAAGTTCTATGGGCCAGATCCTAAACTATGTACGCGAGCAATTTTACGCTAGCCGCTAATGTAAAATCGCACATTAGTATTTACTGCGCATGCGCACGGCAGATGTTACGCCACGTAAATCTGAACGTACGTACCAGGCACGTATCAACAGCGTAACTACGAACAGAGGGGCGTGACAGCCATACCACACCCGTAATCACGCTTCGGAGGCAGGGTGAGGCATTTAAATCGTACAGTATGGGTGCGTTTAGACACTTAGGTACGTAAAGCCTTTACGTACGTCAGTAGTTACGCTTTGAAAAGTTAAGGTAGGGTTTGCAAGTGTGAAACGGACAAGGTACGTATGAGGGAGGGGAGTGCATAGAAAATACACTAGCGTTAAGACGTAACGCGATGAAACATAACAAGCCCTTAGGTCTGGATCTACCCCTATGTGTAAAAGTAAAGTATTTTCCCTGCATGCAGAAGATTTTAAAGTAAAGTATTTTCCCTGCATGCAGAAGATTTTAAATTGATTAACACCCTTTACTTTGAAAAGTGGTTTAGCCGAGCTGTACACCTTTTTTACCCTTACACCCAAACTCTAAATCAGCCCCTAGATGTTTTGCCATTTTTTTTTTATTTTGCTATGTTTAATTAGCTTTGTATAATATGAAATATAAAGTGGCTTATACAATACAGAAAATGTTGTTCAAGAAAAGTATTTAGGTTGAAACATATTTGCTGAAATTCGAGTCACATTAGAGTCATCTAAGCGACACTATGACGATTGGCGCTTTAATATGGTCCCCACTATCACTTGTTTTTGGTTTTCGAATATAGAACTGGAGGTCAGGCTGTCCGCACGTGAACTCCCGTCACTCCCCTCTCTCCTGCAGACTTTAGCGGCCCGGTTCAGGTAAAGCCTGGTCACTGTGCTTTTTCCGCAAATTAGTATCATGGATTTCATAGAGGTGTGTTTTAAAATCTACTAACCATAATAGACGAGAATAGACCAGGGTTTCCGACCCTCCTGGACTTCTGAAATTTGGGCAGTTCTCCTGGTATCCCGGTAGATCAAGTAAAGCTCCCTCAAGCCCTGATCGGCTACTAATATCCCTAGAGTTACTAGGGATAGGCGTTGTAATCCCTAGAGTTACTAGGGATAGGCGGGGCTTGATGATGTCATCAAGCCCCGTCCAATCCCATGTAATGCTAGAGATTACATGAATGATTGACAGGGGGTTGGACTCGATTTGCATAAATTGCATCATTAAGCCCAGCTCCCTTGCGGCAATCTATGAACCCGGAGGGAGGTTTTAAAAAAATCAGCAACCCTGCAATAGGCGCACTTCACACGTCTTCGCGGCCAACTGAGCCGGGCTTTAGGTCACTTCCGTGGGCATCGTAGAACCCTGCGTTAACAAATACATTGTTCATGGGTATTTTTATTATTTTTGCTGACCACATGCAAATCATTAAAGGCAAAACTAACTGAACCAAAAAAAACAAAACAAAAAAAATAACAATGCTCTGTGATAACGTGTCTATCCAGCGATGGGATCATTGGCTTTCTGCTAGTCGAGACACTGAAGCGAGGCTTGGAAAATAAGATGTCTTTTCATCCTAATGAACTGCTATTTGCTGCTGAACAGATTTGTTCTCTAATGATATAACCCACTGCGCTGACACTTGGAGAACACGCTGGCCGGACAGCTGGGGCCTACGGCTGCCACCTCTGGTCACAGGTTTATTTTCTCACCGCCCACTGATTTAGTGGGTCAGGGTTGCCGGCGACATATGTTATCTTATGATTGTGCCCCTCTATCATGTTAGCAAATAGCGACCCTTGATGAGAGGAGACAACGGAGATAAATCAGAATAAGTCATCTCCGTGTCTTTCTTATTTGCTCACCTTCCCTGCAAAGGTTGGAGGACAATCTGGTGTAAAATTAGCCAGGTCTTAGTGTAGTACATCAAGAACAAATTCTAAAGGTAAAATGACTTCCTTAGGACTTTATTCTTGCACTGTTATAACATATAATACAAGAATGGGGAGATCATTTATATTATTATTATTATTAACATTTATTTATAAGGTGCCATATGGTATCAACAGCACCATACAGGGGCACATTTAATTTTGAGGCACACCCTAATACAAAGTAATTACTGAGCCACTCCGGTGAGAAGACCAGGAACTTATTTCCACGTTGCCAATAGCTACATGCTTCTGCGGTTGCGGTGCGTAGATTAGGGTTAGGCTGCGACGTGTATAATGATAAGGTTAGGGCTTATAGTGAAGGTTAGGGCTAGGCTGCAGGGCATGGAGGGTTAGAGTTAAGCTGTGGGATATGGAGGGTTAGGGTTAAGGCTGAAAAAGGGGAAGGTTAGGGTTAGGCTGTGGGGAAAAAAATAGGTTAGGGATGGTATGCGAGCGAGGCAGGGAAATGAGGAAGGGAGGGCAGGGTTAGATACTTACCATCCTGTGCACGGCGTAATTACACTCTATTACGCCGGCTAAAGTTAGGGTAGCCTTCAGCTGGCATAACAGTGTGTAATTACGCCGGGACGGGGGAGTACATCGATGTTAAGCTGAGCGCTAGTACACTCAGCAAAGCACCGTAGCTCTGGATCAGGCCCAATGTATCTCACACAGCTGATCCGGACCACTAGTAATTCGCTCTCTCCCCAGTCCGTATTTCAAAGTAAAATCGGATAAAGTGCAATGTAATCAGTTCCACCTTTAACAACTGCACCTTAACCGCTTGCAATCCCCGTAAAGAATGTCCCATTTCCGGAATAGGGACATCCGAAAGTTCCTTTTCGGATGTCCCTATTTCAAATAATTACCCTTTTCTACTTTTTTTTTAGAATTAGTGAGTTTGCCGTTCAGCATAATTCACCCATTCTCCTTCGGAAATACCGCCGCCAACGATATCCCCCCGCCACCGCTCCGCCATGTTATCTAAGGTGAGCAACTTCTCTGTGTGGGGTAGGGAGGGTTAGGGTCAGGCAGCAGGGGAGGGAGGGTTAGGTTCAGGCAGCAGGAGATGGAGGGTTAGTGTCAGGCTGCGGGAGAGGGAGGGTCTGGGTCAGGTTGCGGGAGATGAAGGGTTAAGGTCAATCTGCAGGAGATGGTGGGTTAGGGTCAGGCTTCAAGGAAGGGAGGGTTAGGGTCAGGCTGCCAGGAAAGGAAGGTTAGGGTTAGGGTAGTGAGAGGGAGGGGGGTTAGGGTTAGAATTAGGGAAAGGAGTGGGGGACTATTCTTCTTACCATTTCGGAGCACCAATGCCTCCTCGAGTCATAAGCAATCGAAATGCCAGCCAGTTCGAAACTGGGCTGTGAGAGAATGGCTCTATCGAAATACAGCCGTTCTAACTGGGGAACCACATCCCACCTTAACATATAATAAAACATCCAGCAACGTGTTTCGTGTCTACTACTTTTTTAAGTGGGAGGGGGGAGAGATTTAGGTTAGCCTTGAAAAGTTTTGGAGTTACGACCATCAAAACAGAGAAGTGGCTGGTGGCTTATCATATATTTGCAAATGTATGTAACAAATTCTCTGACTTTTATTTCAAAGATAGAGGACAGTATACAGGGCTCCACTTCCTTGATGGCATCCTGGTCCCTAAAGGTCTTCTTCTTCTTCTTTTTCCTTGCTCCGCAGTAGGAGCGTCTCTGCCCTCTTCCAAGCTCTAAATAACACTCTCAGGTGCCCTCCTTTTTATTTACCAAAGTGCCTTATTTTCTGCTAACATATCTCTAAAGAGTCAGGATTTGTTTAAACTTGGTATGAAATTCAGATAAACAATTTGAGTTTCTACATTCACTTTGTAAATGAATGAGTTAATTTCTTAACATATATTTAGTACTATTGCTTCAGAGAAGGTAGTCCACCATTTCTGGGAATTACTGTCCCCACATGAAGCAAAGCTTTTAGAGTAACAGAAAAAAGTTTTTAGGGATTATCACTGATTATGTAGCCATCGCTGCTTCTGGATAGGAAGGATAATCTCACACTGGTTTCTCCAGACATTAAAATTGTTATAATTTGGGATCTTATTTCATGTCCGCTTCTTAACGCTATTTCACGTGAAGGGCACTTTGAGGCACAGGAGTGTTTTTGTTTTGGGATAATTTGCTCTAATTATAGAGTAGGCACAGGTGGGGTGTGGGTCTCCAGTCTGATTCAAAAATCAGCCATTCCTCCTGGCTGGGATTTCGAGGAGGCATTGCAATCGATCCATGAAGCACCAAGCTTTCGGTGCTCCGAAAAGTTATTAAAAAATAGTCCCTCAGTCCATTCCCTAATTCTTACCCTTACCCTCCCCTCTCACTACCCTAACACTAACCCTCCCTTCCTGGCAGCCTGACCCTAACCCTCCCTTACTTGCAGCCTGACCCTAACCCACCATCTCCCGCAGACTGACCCTAACCCTCCATCTCTCGCAGCCTGACCCTAACCCTCCCTCCCCTGCAGACTGACCCTAACCCTCCCTACCCCGCACAGAGAGGTTACTAACCTGTACCTCGGCGGCGGCGAAGGGATATCGTCGGCGGCGGTATTTGTGAAGGAGAATGGGTGAAGTATGCCGAACTGCCCACCCATTCTGAAAATAAAAATAGAAAGTGGCAAGTATTCGAAATAGGGACATCCGAAAAGGAACTTTCGGATGTCCCTATTTTGCAAATCAGATTTTCTTACCAGAGAATGCATCCGCTTTGCTACACAAAATGTCTGGTGCATATTATTCAATCTTTATCCCAATGAGCTATTATACATATGAACAAGTCACTCTCATTATTGCTATAACGGTGGAGATAGGTTGGACTGTATTCACAACTAAGAGTGAGTTTGGTGCGTTCAGCCCCTAAACCACTCCCCCTTTTTAGGTACCCTATAGCACTTCTTAAGAAGGAAACAATGCCTCTCCCCCTGCCTCCCTGCACCCCCCAGCTTATCTAAATCCCTCCCACTTCTAACTAACCACTCCTTGAGGCGGCATAAGCACGCCTCATTCTTCCTAATCTACTCCATGCGGTCTTTAAGACCACACAGAGGCAATCTACGTGGCTAACTGCTATCTAGATTGCGTAAACGTACTACTGAGCATGCACATTATGCATCTAAAAAGCCAGAGCTTCTTATGTGTGAATCCGGTCCGTAATATGAAACAACGTCACCAGTCTTGATACGGTGCTTTGTCACATTTCTGGGGAAATAAAACCTGGAACAAACGTATGTCGTGATAATCTTGGAAAAGTGTAAATATAAAGTTGGAATTTCTCCTGTCTAATTGCTTGCTAAAAATCCATATGGTGCCTTTGGTTATTTAGGAGGCTTTGATTTATTCGGAATGCTATGAAATATTGGTTTTGTAATTGGTTAGCGGAGGTTTAAGGTTAGGCTGCGGAGGGGGGGTTATGTTAGGGTTAGGGTGCGGGATGATGATGGTTAGAGCTAGGGGTTGGTTAAGTTTAGGCAGTGGGATAAGGATGGATAGGGTTGGGGAGGGCTAAGGTTAGGCTGCAGAATTAGGAAGGTTAGGCTTAGGGGAAGGTTAGGCTGCAGAGAGAGGAGGGTTAAGGTTAGGTTGCCCTTACTGAACATGAATGCATTTTCCTAAATGTCTCTTTGGTTCACAAAATCTCTGCCTCCGCCCTATGAAGGTGACTGAAATATATGACCCAGAAGGACGACAATAGGAGTTAGATGCACACAATGGTGTTTAATCAAACTCCACTAATGAAATGCCTTTCTGATCATCCAAGTATAAGGAAATAATGTAGAATATCTTTGGATCAATGTGAGCCTCAGTACACAATCCTGCCTCTCGACAGACACAGGGTTAATGAGCCACTGGGCCTGGCTTTTACTGGAAATCGCTTGATGAGTTATTTACTGTACTGATGGGAACTATATTGATTCTTAACAGGTTCTGAGCTTCAGACTTTTAATATTGGTTTGTTTGTTTGTTATTTTTTTTATAGTGTTACAGGCGTCAAATACTTTAATAGGAAGAAACCGTTATATAGATTCCCACATTATTTCAAACTTAAGTTATATTAAAATTAATTTGTGAGCTGCAAGAGCAAAGCTAAATCATTATTAGACCCAGGAAGGACAACACAACATCATCAGGTCACATTAAACTTCCATCTACAGCCGGTGACGGAAGCTGAGATATTAGTGTTTCTTGCTTATGTAGGCGGATTGTACATTAATTCCCATACAAAAAAATGATTCTGAAGTCTTTATTAATTATGTATAAAATATTGTTTAGAATGGTTTGTTATGGCTGTAGAAATAAAAGAGTTATGGGGTACGGACGGCATTGTATTGCAGGCCACCTCTTAAACATAAAAGGCCGAATCCCGAACACTGCTGGCGCTGCGTTCGGAGCTCTGAAAGCAGAGATGGAGGAGTGCCGTGCAAGCCTAAGTTCTGTATATATTATTTATGAACAGGTTTTTATATATTTACAGAGAATATTTCACATTCACATCAGTGATTGGAGCTACATTCTAAGGTCCCTAACACAGACACATACCCACAAACTAGGGTTAATTTATTAACCTACCAGCATGTTTTTGGAATGTTGGAGGAAACCGGAGCACCTAGAGGAAACCCACACAGACACAGGGAGAACATACAAACTCCACACAGATAAGGCCTAGTTCGGGAATCAAACTCACGACCTCAGCACTGTGAGACGCAAGTGCTACTTGCTGAGCCAACATGCTGCCCCACGGATGTTGGATGTGGTTTGCAGGTACAATGGTCTTTGTCCTAAAAGACCATCGTCCAGCAGATAAATGTAGACTGATGGCAGTTGGCGGCAATCTGCATTGTAGAAAGTGGCGATGATGAAACTCCCTGGAGTCAAGAAGAGTCTTTGCCGAAAGGTAAGTGTTTGAGGCTAACCCTACCCTTTCCTAACCCTCCATTTCCCACAGCCTAACCTTAACCTTCCACTTCTCCAGCACTAACCCTAACCAACCATGTGCTACAGCTAAACCCTAACCCTCCATGCCCCGCACCCAAGCCCTAACCCGCAGCCTGTAGCTATTGGGAAGAGGAAAAAAGGTTCCCATTCCCAATAGTAATTTCATATTTTCAGTTGGTTTCGAACAATGATACAGCCGCCTTTCAAGTGGTGGCTGTATCATGTTCCTAACAGGGCCGGCCAGACAGGCAACTGCATCCTCTATGTGTGATGGGAGAAGACTTACCTCGCACTATTAGTCTAACGACTATCTAAATATTTACGCACTAGTCCCATGGAATATGGGGCTGATGTGTAAATAAGGAGCAAATGTAAGGGCATAACCAAGTCTATGGAAATACCATCCCGCTCCCTCCATCCGTACACGCTGTATGTATGGCAGCTTGTCCCGCCCCGCCATTGGAAAGACTTGGAAGCCTGGATTCTGAGGATCCAGATTCATGCTATCCTCAGTGTTGGGTGTGGATCCGGTCCAAAGTGATTACTGCATTTGGAACAATACGCAGTTTATATCTTTTCCTACTTATGAATCAGGTCATTTTCGGAGTACCTTTTCTTTTCCATTCTATACCCAATGCCAGAATGAGATGAATCTTTCTCTCTCGATGGTCATCTTGCGTATCCCCTCTCTGTAAGACACTGCACTGGCTTCCCCTCTGCTACAGAATCCCTTTCAAGCCTCTCATCCTCACCTACAAAGCTCTCTCTAGTTCCACCGTCCTCTACCTCTCCTCCCTCAACTCCATTGACACACCACCTTGCCCTCTACGGTTGGCCAACGATTGCTGTCTAACCTCCCATCTGATCACCACATCTTGCTCACACATACAAGACTTCTCCCATGCTGCTCCTTATCAGTCTATCAGCCTAGCCCCTAGCCCTAGCCCGCAGATCTTCAAGCAATCCCTCAAAACTCATTACTCTCCTTGAAACAATTTCAATCCCCCTTTTCCACCTCTTCCCTTCAACCCCCCAACAAGTTCCTCCATTGTGCCTCCTCTGTCCCCTCCCAACCCACTCTTACACCTCCCACACCCCAGTTGTTTAGTCCCCTCTCCCTTTACCCCAATTGGCGTTTCCTATTAGTCACCCCCTACCATGTAGATTGTAAGCAGGTTGCTCTTTCCTTTGCCTACTCCAGTCTCATCTCTACCCCCTCTGCCTTAATACCTGAAATGTTTTGTATTTATATCTTGTGTCACCACTTGTATTAGACTAAGAATTTACAATGGACATATCTTCAGCGCTGATAAATAAATGATAATCTAATTTATCCAGATATATAAATTAGTGCATGTTCATTTAAATTAAATAAATCAATACTCCAACTGGGTGTGATTCACCGCTGAGAATTACCCTTTTTCAAGAGGACTGTTTTCTACACTGCCTTTTTCGAACAGGGACCAGAAACAACAGTTCCTTCTTCCCAGGAGCGCAGCATGCGACAATCTGCAGAAGGAATCCCCAGCGGCGATTGGTGAGTATTTCCCCAACCCTTATCTTAATCTTCACCCTAACCCTCCCCTTCCATTACCCTAAACCTCCTTCCCCGCAGCCTGACCATAACCTTCCCCTTTTCCAATCCATTCCCTCCCCGCAGTCTAACTCTAAGTCTCCTCTTTACTGTTGTATCCCTTCCCCGCAGCCTAACCCTTAGTCTCCCCTTCTATGCTCCATCCCCTCCCCATAGCCTAACCCTAAGTCTCCCCTTCTACACTGCATCCCCTCCCCATAGCCTAACCCTAAGTCTCCCCTTCTACACTGCATCCCCTCCCCGCAGCCTAAACCTAAGACTCCACTAACCTGTCCGGTCGTGTCAGGTTAGCGTTGGGTCTTGTTTGTCGGAAAGCTAACGAATGGGTAATTAAAAAAAAAAATTGATTCGGAATACGTACCCATTCATTATAAACTGACGTGTCCAAATTCCTACCTTAAAATTTACGACTTGGTCTGTGGACTTAAGTCCGCAGATCTTGTTGTAATGGGCCTTCCCCCGCCCCTCTCCCTAATTTAAATGGCTATCTCTGCCTATATGGTGGAGATAAGGCAAATGTAAAAAGCTGGCCGGCCCCTTTAATGTACCGGCCAGCATACTTAACTAACGTTACGTACACCAGCCGGCACGCTAGCGTAGTTATGATGTGCGCATGTGCACATCATAGCTGACGGGGGAATTACGCATGCAGAGTGGGTAATTCCCCTGGCGTCCATAGCCCAGGATCTGGGCCATATTCTGTATGTCACAAATGTGAGTTTCATGGTGGTGAATGTAACCGATTCCAACTTATATTCATATATAAATTATGTAGGAGCCTCTAAAATTACTATAATTAAAAAGTACAGGTGACAGGCAGGAATGTGGTAAGTTAGTAATTAAAAAACCAGAGCTTATTGTGGATGAAAGCAAAATATAAGAAATCCATCCTCCCCTTAGTCCTTCCTTCACAACCATGTGAAAAAAAACAAACAGAAGAAAATATCTAGTGCAATACATTAAATACAGTAAGTTTAGTAATTACATATAATGCAGTTATGACTAATAACAGAGCACAAATATAAAACTATAATATACAAAACAACCAGAAACAGTCTCCCATTCCCAATATTAAGTCCTCGTAGAAATGGAAAAGTTCTGCAGCTGGGGCCCGGGGGATGATTCGCTGCCTCGAAAATTCCAAAGCTTAAATTCGTCTGTCTCTATTTAAAAATGGTACTGACTAGAAACTTTTATTAACAACTTTATTGCATCTTCGAGGCAGAAGCAATAGTTTTCCCAGCCAGTTCGGAACTGGCTGGGAGAGAACGGCCCTATCGAAATAGGGCCTTTACAACGGGGACCCACACCAGAGTGTGGACAGAGCAGAGAAGAGAGCAGGGACAGAGTGGAGGAGAGAGCATAGGCTGAGTGGAGGAGTGAGCATAGACAGAGTGGGCATAGACAGAGTGGAGGAGAGAGCATGGACAGAGTGGAGGAGAGAGCATGGACAGAGTGGAGGAGTGAGCATGGACAGAGCGGAGAAGAGAGCAGGAACAGATTGGAGGAGAGAGCATAGGCTGAGTGGAGGAGAGGGGGGATAACAGTGGAGGAGAGAGCATGGACAGAGCGGAGGAGAGAGCATGGACAGAGCGGAGAAGAGAGCAGGAACAGAGTGGAGGAGAGAGCAGAGTGGAGGAGAGGGAGGATAAGAGTGGAGGAGTGAGCATGGACAGAGTGGAGGAGAGAGCTAGGACTGGGCGGAGTAGTGAGCGTGGACAGAGTGAAGGAGAGAGCATGGACTGAGTGGAGGAGAGAGCATGGTCGGAGTGGAGTCGAGAAGGGGGGGATAAGAGCGGAGAAGAGAGTGTGGACGGAGTGGAGGAGAGAGCTAGGACCGGGCGGAGTAGTGAGCATGGACAGAGTGGAGGAGAGAGCTAGGACCGGGAGGAGTAGTTAGCGTGGACGGAGTGGAGGAGAGAGCTAGGACCGGGCGGAGTAGAGAGCATGGACAGAGTGGAGGAGAGAGCAAATAACGTATCTAGAATGAATATATGCAATGCAGGTGTCTACAGAAAACAGGGACACCGGATTCCATCACTTTTCCCCCTTGTTGTCGGATTTATAACAATGTTCCCGAAAGAATCCAGCGTCCTGCACAAACGTTCACATTTATGTATTACAGCTTTAGATATTTTTTTTTTTTTAAACAACATTTTTTATTGGAGTACATTAATACATAACACATTTTCACACAGTAATTTGCACAGTGTTACATTATGAGGTGGGATACCTTATCAAGCATCAAAGTTAACCACTACACAGTACAGTAATACAGATCAAATGAGTAAGTTTATATAACAGAAAGACATTTTCCAAGACATGAATAGACCATTAAAACCTCAATAGCTAGGTAGGCTTAGATAGATGATCAAATTAACCATAAGAATGAGGATCATCAGACCTCACTAGGGAGCCATCCCTTAGTAAGATTGGCGGATCGTTGGAATAAGTCCTGAGCTCATACCAATAGGTACCATGAAAACAATTGTGAATGCACTTCTTGGTTGGGTCCGGGAGGATATCAATAAAGCTTTCCCACAGACCGAAGAGCTTTTGTGTGCCTTTTTTTTTATGGGTAGATGCCTCTAACCAGTCCATGCGAAATACCTGGAAGAGTTTCTGGTGGAACATTAATAGCGATGGGGGAGATACCTGAATCCACTGTTGCAAAATACATTTTCTGGCCACTGCGGACACAATCAATAGTAATTTTCTACTTTCTTTTGTGAATTTAAGGGTTGGGTCTGGGATTCCCAGGACCGCCCAAAGTGGCGATAATGGGGCATATTCCAGCAAAAAATTTGAAGTATACTGTTATACGCATCCCAGAAGCAATGAAAAAGCGTGGCACCGGAATAGCCACATTTGGGACATTCGCTAGAGTCTGCCAAACCCATGCAAAATCTGCGGTGTGGAGAAAGGTATCCCCTATGAAATATATTGAGAAACATTACATTTC
>WWET01002509.1:33188-67820 GCA_011038615.1 Limnodynastes dumerilii
ATATATATATATATAAATTAAGAGGTGCAGCTATATATACACTTGCACACATTTAATATGTTGAATCAGAAGTGCGGCTTGTTTTCTTGATACTGTTATTAGTTTCACTTGGGAGCCTGACCCCTCCCCAATATGGCTGCTGCACACTGTTCAAATGCAGGAGTGTCTTACTACAGACCGCCTGAGCACACACTCCTGGGCTGATTGGGATGGGGAATTTATGTTTTTTTAGGCACAAAGTTCTTATAGATTTGGACAGTTAATGGACCAGATTCAGAGATTAAAATTAAGAGAGGAAAGCTACTCCTGGCCAAACCAAATCTATAAGGACTTTGTGCCTCAAAAACCATAAATTCTCCCTCTCATTCAGCTGAAGCTGCCACCTATCCAAAGGAGACCCTTCCACTGTGTGCAGGGACTTAGTTGAGGAGGGTTAGTACCACGGGGCCCCTCTTGTCTGAGGGACCCAAATGCGCCCATTTTAGTAATGCCATGGTAAAGAAGGAATCTGTGACCAAAGCCTTGGATATTAACAAATATTTTTCAATGTACATATACACATAGGGCTGGATCCAGACCTTGTTAAGTGCATGAACTTAGTTACTCAAGGGCTAAACCATGGTGATTGCAGGGGAGTCATATTTCATCTGTTGCAAACAGTATTAGAGATGAGAGGTGATATTTCTATCCAAAGTATAAATAACAGTGTGATAGTAAAGTTGGTCAGTATCTGTGTGCAGTAAGCAATTTAAAGATATATCCCTGCATGCAAAGAATACAATTAACTTTGCTCCCTCCGAAATCAACATGGTTTAGCCCTTGAGTAACTAAGTTCATGCAATTAACAAGGTCTGGATCCAGCCCATAGTTTCCAAATTTTGCAAATAAATATCAGGGAGATTTTGATAGTACTGCCAAGGTGCTGCATCAAAGGGGTGTGTCCTGTACAATAAAAGGGGTGTGTCCCATGCAAATCTCCACCCATGGGTGTGTCTAGCTTTGCCAGGAAAACTATTTCTCAATGAAAATGGCGTCATCAGTATTTACTGAGTGTTATATTGTCAGTCATTAAATCCTTTCAGTATTATTGTGAGGACTGTGAATAGGAGATCAGTTGACTTCTTGAATTGGGACACTGCAGCTGATTAACTAGAGACCAATGTGTATTTATCATTTCTGTCTCCATTATTGAAGTCATGTTTTCTTAGATAACGGCCAGTCTATAATTAAAACTTCTCCATCATGAAAATGGCTGCCTCCATAGGCCTCCATGCAAGGAAATTTAATACAATTTCTTAATTCTGTCATGTTACCACAATGATTTCTGGAATTAAATCAGCATCAGGGTGATTGCCAACACTTCCGGAAGTCAGGGAGATCACCCACTTTTTCGACAGTCTCCATGATATTCAGGAAGAGATGGAAACTATGCCTATTCAACATGGAAGCCCAATGGCCCAGATCCAGAACAACGCTTCGGAGCGAATTTACGCGTGGCGGAGATGTAAAATCACCTTTTGGTAAGTACTGCGCATGCGCACCATAGAAAATACGCTCTGTAACGTAGCGTAAATGTGAATGCATGGGCCATTCACGTATGTGTCATGTAAATACTTACGTGTGGGCGTGTCAATTTTACTTGAGTCCATAATACGTCTGAAATACGTTAAGTAGACGGGGGTTTGTGTACAGTATGAGCTTGCTTAGCTGCGTAAATTCGTGTTGCCCATATGTACGTGTGCGTATCACTGTGGTTACGTTGGCAAAAGTTAAGGTAGGGTTTGGAAAGGGTATTTTGACAAAATACGTACGTTCAAGGGGTGTTACTAGGGGAGTGTATAGAATATACGCACACAAAAATACGCTACGCGAATAAACGTACGGCAAACGTAGTTCTGGATCTACCCCAATATTCTTATTCTCTACAAAGAAAAATGATGATAACAGCTTTCATCAATGAAATAAATGTTTACCATCCAACCAGTAAGTTCAAAACCAATAACACTTGTTTCTTAGGATATTACCAATTGCCTTTCCTGTTTTATCACCCTTGAATCTTTTCAAACATTAAACTGTACATTCAGTATTTAAGATCTCTTAGCAGATGTTTTAAAATCGCAGTGGTTAAATCCAAAGACCTTCCAACATGCCGCATCTTAAAACAGAAATCAGCTTCACAGCAGGCACAAATGTGGCTTACTCAAAGATCGAGAGTAAACAAGCAGACAAACCATGCTGTAATGTGGTTAAAGGGTGCAAATAAATTCAAAAAATTTAGCATGAAGGGAAAATAGTTAAAATAGTTTTTTTCTTATAGAACTGAAATACTGCATAACTTTATGTTGGACTAGGAAACTTCATCTCTCAACTAATTCTGTTTAGAGTACAATCCAACCCCCCTTGCATTTCCACAAGGATATTCATCTGTTTTTTACTAACCTTAATTGATAGTCGCTGGTTCAGTACTTCTTCACGGTCAGCTACTTAATTCCGGAAAGTTCATTTTGTTTAGGGGCCCCTAAGCTATTACTACATCTCATTATTGACTGGACTTTAAATTCAGGAATTTTATTCATGGTTGCCAACTTTTGCAAATGAATATCAGAGAGATTGTGATAACCCTATCAAGGCGTTGCACCAAAGGGGTGTGTCCTGTACTACCAAAGGGGTGTGTCTTGCACTAAAGGGGTGTGTCCTGTGAATAGCTCCACCCGGGGTGTCTAGAACTGCCAGGAAAAGTATTTCTCATTAAAAATGGCAGCAAAAGTAAATAAATAAATACGTATTTATTAAAAAGATAATTGCCAGTCTTTGATTACATCTTGGCCTCCATAAAAATGTCTGCCTGCATAGGCCTCAATGCAGGGAAATAAGACACAATATCTACATTTTGTCATAATAAAGCAGTGAAATTTGGAACTGAATCAACATCAGGGAGATTATCTAACACTTCAGGGAGTCAGGGAGATTATCCATATTTCAAGGAGTCTCCCTGATATTCAGGGAGAGTTGGCAACTATGATTTTATTTATTAATAGGTTTTCTTTTTATTGTGTTGACAAATTGGTGGTCTACCTGTAGTTTTTGCATATGTATATAATATGACATACCTTTTTGTGCAATAATTCAAATACATATTTAGTTTAATAAATAGTTATTTCATCATAGTAGCCTGATCCTAAGACTTCCTTCACCGTAACCTGATTCTAAGACTCCCATCCCTGCAGCCTAACCCTAAGACTCCACTCCCCACAACTTAACCCTAAGACTCCCCTCCCCGCAACCTAACCCTAAGACTCCCCTCCCCGCAACCTAACACTAAGACTCCCTTCCCCGCAGTCTAACCCTAATATTTCCCATAGACTCCCCTTTAATACTCACCTGTCCGGCAGGTCTTCGGCAGTTTAGAGGGGTCTATGGCACAGTTTTCCGAATGAATGAATGGGTAAGTATGCTGACTGGCATACTTACCTATTTATTAATAAAACATTTTGAACAAGATTATGTGAAGCAAACATATCTAGAACCACACAAAGGGGTAGATCCAGAACTAAGTACGCTACCGTATTTACGCTAGCCGGTGATTTAAATACGCAATTCTGTATCTGGATCTGTCCCAAAGTTAGTAACAATTGAAGGAGGTAGGAAGTAAGGAGAGAGAGTGGTGGTTGTGGTATTCTAACTTGGACTTTTTGGTAGTTGTACTAACATTGAAAATCTAGAAAGTTGAGCTAAGGAGCCCAAAAGCAATGTATTTGGTGCATGTATCCATAGCTGAGTGAACAATCTCCTCCATCGATCAACAGAATTCCACTTGTATCATTCTTTAACGCGATGTTGTTGCTGGTTCGGCATTTTGGCAGCAATACTGCCGGCAGCTTACTAGCTTCATTATAGACAGGCAACAAAAGTAGAAAAATGTTATTACTGCACAGGTATACCGCAGAAAGTTTCGATTTTAGGGTTAGGCTGACGGTTAGAGTCAAGGTCTGGTCTATAGTCCTAAAATTTCCCACTTATTTACAGATATATACAATATTTTATGGTTAAAAAAGGGTTCCAGGAAGAAATGTAAAATGCAAGTACATGCCACACATTCATATATATTTTTGAACCACTAGTCAGCCGCATGCAAAGCACTTTCTAAACGCAGGAGAGAGATCCCACCACAATGTTTAAATTATTCAAGAGATTGAGCAGCCAATCAGTGTTAGGGGAGGAGGGGTTATGCCCAGTCAGCCAATGATAGTAAAGGGGATGGCCTCTGTTAAATTATTCTAGCCTCCCTCAAAAAGTACATTTTACTACACCTCTAATTGCGTAGTAGGGGCCGGACTATGATGACAGTAGACTTGTGCCACCTCGTAACGAAGATTCAGGTAAAATCCTTGTCTGTCTGCTAAAGGAAAGCGAGATCAGGTAGAGAGTACTCATTTGAAGGTCTCATAGCGCTTCAGGCAAAGATGAAGCTTAACCACAACATTAGAAGTGTCTGTACAGATATTGGGCCTGATCCAGACCTACGCCAATGCGCTGTGCTTACTAAAGCACAGCATATCGGCGTTCACTTTCCCCGACACTCCCCCTGTGTGGGCGTATGGCCCCTTCCTTACGCCAGCTGAAGGCTACCTTAACTTCAGCCGGCGTAAGGAAGGGGCCATACGCTCGCACAGGAGCGTATGTACGCCTAGCCCGCCCTCACACCCTCATTAAACTAGTTCCCCCCGCCCACCTACACTAACCTGAACGTAGGGACGCTGGGGGACGTCCCCTCCAGCGTCCCTACGGCACTGCTACAGACGCCTGATCCACGATCGGGCGTTGCTGTAGCGACGGCAGGCAACATCTGTCCGGCACATGCGCAGATCGGCTTTTCAGCCGATCTTACGCTTACGCCCGCCATCCTAGCGACGGCGGACGTAGGTCTGGATCAGGCCCATTATTTCTAAGTGCATCATTTGAATTTTATCGGTTACATTCTGCAGAACGATACTCTGATTGACGAAAATGGGCATTTTCGAATACTTACTGCTTTTGACTTTTTTTTTGTGAATGAGTGAGTATGCCGTTCGGCAAACTTGCTTTCTACCCTTGCCAGTAACTACCATTTAAGTAGTAATGGGTGGAACGGATAGCCCACTTAAAAGCGGATGTCTGATCTTCACGTGTGACTTAAGGCTGCGTTTTAGCAGCGTAAGTCACCCACAAAAGAGGGGGGTGACCAGGGAAGTAGCGAGGATGGAGCCGGTGGGGCTTGTGTTCTGGGCGCTGTCAGTAGTATTACCTGTGGGGTAATATTAGGGGTCTGGAATGACATACTGTACAATGTACAACAAGTATGGAAAATCATGGGTCTGGGAATGACACATATTATAATATATGTGGGGTATATTAGGGGTTTGGGAATGGCACACAATATACTGTATATAGTGTGCATTCCCAAACTTAAACATAAACAATAAATTAAAGTATGTGTCATTCCCAGACCCTTAATATACCCCACATGTTCTTTATATAGTCTGTCATGTCCATAGATGTGTAAGGGAGACAGGAAGGGGGAGGTGTAATGGATCGGGGGTTGGGAGAGAGATGTGTAATGCAGATGCGATAGGGAGGGAGATGTGTAACTGTAAGGGGGGCAGAGAGGACCATGTGTATGGAGAGAGTGCAGGGAGGGGAAGTGTACTGGAGAGGGGGCACAAGAAGGCGGGTATGTGCTGGATTCACAGAGACGATTTTGCTACTTTTTCAATGTGTATTTTTAGGATCGGAGTAATTGCGAATGCGTAGTCACTTTTTTAATGCACGTTAAGTAGTCCATTATCCACGGATTTCAAAATCGTACTTTGTGACACACGTACGGAGGGGCGTGGTTGTCTTCCATACGTGCGAAGTAAACGTAAAAGTGGGTGGGGGAGACATTTAAATGGCCTTTTGCAGGCGCGTGTACCTAAGCATGTTAGGCACGTAAATACACCTGTAGAGTTAAGGTTGCCGAGGCGTAAGTCACCAAAAATCCGTCCGCGCGAGGGGGGTGTCATGGATGTTGCCTTGCAACGTAGGTGCGTATATTTGCGAATCAGTGTGTAATTATTTCACATGTATCTGTGAAACCGGTCCTATAGGGGTGAGACTAAAAGACAGATGTGTAACAGAGCAAGGGAAATATGTAATGGTGGGTGGGGGAGATGTGTAATGGAGACTATCTTCGTTTTCTCCATAGAGTTTCAGTGCAGTAAGAGTTAACGTGAGGCAGGAAGAGGAGAACCCAACAATCAATAGTCATTGAAATAAAGACAACACTTCCATTTATCCAGCAAATGTTAGGGAACACACTCACGCCACCCCCTGGCCCACTATACTACAAGAGGACGGGGTCGGGGGGGGCACCGTAGCATTCACTCCGGGTTCCATGAATCCATGCTACACCTCTCACGTGGAATTGAACAACCCGCATGTAAGGAAAACATGCGCCCCGCATGGATCCGATCCATAGGGGTAGATCCAGCAACATCTCCGCTTACATTAATGACATACATATAATTAACTCGCCATTACGCAGATTACGTACAATAGCTACTACGCATGCGCAGTAGCTACTGTTTATTGAATTACGTCCGTCTATGGAAGACGGACGTAGTTCTGGATCCGGCCCACAGTCTATAACTTCAGAAATGAACAATACTGATGATTTTGCGTCTGGCGTCGATCCAAAGGTGGAAAAAGGTCCCAAACTAACACTTTAATGGCGAGTTAATTATATGTATGTTATTAATGTAAGCGGAGATGTTGCTGGCAGCCCCTTCAAGGGTGCACTGGACAGATGTAGTGAATGTAAAGGTTAGACGGATATTGTATTTCACAAAGGACAGGACATACAGTATGTTAATTGACTGTGGATGTCTCAAGGGCTGATTTTTTTTTTCTCTGTGTTGCCGGCGGAGTCATCTATCTGCCTGGGACAACACGAGCTCCACAGATAATAAAACAGCAGCGATACACATTGACAAGCTGCTGGCACCAAAGTGAAAAGAAGACACGCATTAGTATTCACAATAAAGAGTTTAAAAAAATCACTAAGGGCTAGAAGACATGTAATAATCGCATTGCAATAGTAGACAATACTACAAAGAAAAGTAGCAAACAATTACTTATACCCAGGGCTATCCGGGAGACTCCCGAAATTTGGGCCGTTTTCCCGGTATCCTTGGAGAGCCGGCAAAGCTCCCGCAAGCCCCGACACCCAACAAAATCACTGGTGTAATCCCTAGAGTTACTAGGGATGGGCAGGACTTGATGATGTCATCAAGTCCCGCCCATCCCTTTAACACTTGGGATCACACTGGTGATTGACAGGGGGTGGGGCTTAATGATGCAATTTGCAGTAATCTATGGCTTCCCTCCAGGTCCTCCCAGAGAGAAGCTTTCAATAGTGGGCAACCCTGCTTATAACTCTTTCACAATTCACATCACCACTAAAAACCCGGATTTTTGGCCAAAAACCAGATTCTCGGCTAAAACCCGGGTTTTTGGGGTTGTGGGTCCCAGTTCCGAACTGACTGGCAAAACGATTGCTTCTGCCTCGGACAACTCCTTCCATAACTGGGTAGGTCTGGTCAATGAGACTATGAATCACGAAAAAAATGTATTCCTACAAAACACAAAAACTTTTGCTTTCATAAAATGTGGACTCTGGATAGATTCACTCTTCACTATCTTCCCATCTGCTCCACAGGAGTCGGTTCCATAGATTTGGTGATACATTTTATGACAGTAGTCTCTCAAGAGAGTAACTTTTTAATTTTAATTCCCTTTCTGAATACACCTTTTGAGATGACAACTTCTGATACTCCGAATAAAACCAGAATGGAAGCTGCTCAATCAATTTATTAAGTAAATGTCAAACAGGTGCATGAAAGGCAGGGGGTAACCTGCTAGCCACAGAAACAAACTACCTTAAATACAAAATATTAATATACATATATAACTGAACCACCAAATATTATTCTATATTACAGCTACTACTCTAGTTTTACGGTGATCCTGGTCTGTGTACTAGGTATTGTCCCACGGGCAAGATTTACTAAGCTGCGGGTTTGAAAAAGTGGAGATAATGCCTGTAGCAACCAATCAGATTCTAGATGACATTCTCTATGTAATAGGAAAGTGAGAGCTAGAATCTGATTGGTTGCTATGGGCAACATCTCCACTTTTCCAAACCCGCAGCTTAGTAAATCTGGCCCTAGGTTTTCTACATTTGCATGTGACTGTATAAAAGCAAACACAATAAAAAAATAAATAAAAAGAATCTTACCTTGGGTAGATGAGATAAAACTAAGTTCAATGTCAATTATCTGCAGTATGTAAGGAATCCACGTTATGTGAATGTCACCTGCACATATATGCCGCCTTATGTACCAATGTTCCGAGGACACGGGTGGAATATATATCTTCCTATAACTCCTATTGCTGGTGTGCCTGGGTTTAAAGATTTAATGTGAATAGATTGCCATAACTGCTTTCCTGTATCATGCACCAAACAAGTCCTTTGCTTCATAGAGCGAGAGCACTTCATCTTACAGCAGGGACATAGTTTTCTATTTCGGTCAGACCTGGAGCTTGTGATAAATAAACCTCTAAGAACGGGAAGGCGGAATTTCCACCGGTCCAGACACCGAATGGAATAAATCACAGTTTGTGTCCGAAGTGTAATTTGAAGTTGAAAAAAAGGTTCCTGCAAAACAAATCCATCAAAACATTTTCCCAATAAAACTTTTTCTCTTCCCCAATAAAATAACAGTAGCAGAGAGTGATCACAAACGTACTCATAGATCAACGTAAGGAAAGCACCGTTATCATGGTGGATCAGATGTCGCGTGTATCTATGGCGGAGCATGTCGAATCATTTTTCTCCTAGTCGAATATAGCTTTTTATGAGCCTTTATATATTTATATACACATGTATTCCCCCCAAAACAATATATCCGCCACCCACATACATAGAGTGTAGTGTGACGCTCTGATGATCTGTGTTTCCACAGATCACATTGTGGTAATGAAGCCACGACCGCTGTCCGTTTTCGATGAGACAGCGTTGTTCCCATGACTTCTGTGTCTATAAAGAGTCAAACAGCGACATATTCTCACCATCCCCTTCCCACAACCTAACCTTCCTTAACCCTCCACTAATCCTAACCATCTCCATCCCACAGCCTAACCTTAGCCCTTCTCTAACCATCCCCATCCCCCAGCCTAACCTTAACCATCCCACAACCTAACCTTAACCCTTCCCTAACGATCCCCATCCCCCAGCCTTACCTTAACCATCCCACAACCTAACCTTAACCATCTCCATCCCCACAGCCTAACCTTAACCCTCCCCTAAACATCCCCATCCTGCAGCCTAACCTTAACCCTAACCATCCCCCATCCTGCAGCCTAACCCTAACATTCCCATCCTGCAGCCTAACCTTAACCCTCAACTACCCCTAACCACAAACTCTCTTCTGCTTCCAAACTTCTTCTCTCCTTCCTCCACGGGTATTCCATGTTCTTCCTTCCAACAACGTTTCCCCTTCGGTGCCAGTCACAGTCTCTTCTCCTAATCCCTTGTTGCGCACCGTCTTCAGCTGACCTCAGCCTGTTCTTCTTTCTGCGGTTGCTCCTTGGGAAGTCCCTTCTGCCGCTTGCACTGTGGTTTAAATAACGTGAGTGTCTGGGAGCTGTGACGTGGCGAGTCCTGATTAGCTGGCCACGGCACCGTAATGCACGATGAGCACTGCTAAGTCTGTGATTGGCTCACGGCCAAGTCATGTCAGAGGTCAGCAGAATATCAGAATTTGCTGGCAGTAATGGTGTCCTGCACCTCCACACTAGTTCAGTCGGGAGGAAAGAAAATGCTAGTGAGTATGTAACATACTAATGTCCAAAATCCATATGTAATGTGTTCCTATCTTCCACAGACGGCCGTAATTTGCCGAAAGGTAGCTACTGCGTACATACGCAATCTACATAACAAAATGATTCGTAGATTACATACAATAGTTACTACACATGCGCAGTAGCTACCTATCGGAAAATTACGATCGTCTGTGGAAGACAGACGTAGTTGAGGATCCGGCCCCACATAAATTATTACATTTTTAGATAGCACATGTGTGAATAAAAAGCAAGCCGCATTATCTACGTTGGTTTTGTATTATACCTCAAATCTGCCAGCTCAAGCAGTGGTTGCAGATAATAAACAGCTGTATAAAACAGGCAGCGTTATAAGCAGATAAAAGTGACAAAAGACAAAGCACACTTGACATCTCCCTGAATAGTTGTGTAATCTTCCTGATTTTTCCAAATTTTGAGATTTGATTACAAAATTCAGAAATTGTGTCCTATTGCCCTGCATTGAGGTCTATGGAGGCGGCCATTTTCATGGAGACCAAGATGCAATCAAAAACTGGCAGTTATCTAAGACAACATGCATAAAAAGGGGCATGGATGCAAGGGAAGACTGTGTAATTTTGCCACTATATAAATCATTGGTAAGGCAATCCATGAAAAAGACATTTTGGAAGTAGAAAGGGTTCAGAGAAGGGCACCAAAATTGATAAAGGGTATGGAGTCATTGAGCTATGAGGAAAGGCTAGCCAGTTTAGACATGTTTACTTTAGAAAAGAGGCGTCTAAGAGGATATATGATCAATATATACAAATACATCATGGGTCAATACAGAGAACTTTCAAAGGAACTTTTTACCCCAAGGACTGTGCACAGGACACGGGGGCACCCACTAAGGTTAGAGGAAAGGAAGTTTCACAACCAGCAAAGGAAAGGGTTCTTCACAGTAAGGGCAGTCAGGATGTGGAGTCACTGCCAGGGAAGGTTGTGATGGCAGATTCACTGGATATGTTTAAGAAAGGATTAGACAAATTTTTAGCAGAAAAGGACATTCAGGGTTACCAGGACCGATAATTGAAATAAAGAACAGTAGTGGAGCCAGGGAGAAATAGGACGGCCATCTTGGGTCAGCAGGGATTTTTATTTATTTATTTTTATTTATTTATATATTTGTCTGATTGCAAAGGTTTGGAGGTTGAACTTGATGGACTGGCGTCTTTATTCAACCGTTTTAACTATGTAACTATGGGCCTGATTCAGACCTACGCTCATGAATATGTGCGTAGCGTATTTACGCAACGCGTATCTCCGATGCACTCCACTCGGCACTCCCCTTGGTCGTATTTATTTTTGGCTTCTTACGCTCAGCAAAACCTACCCTAACGTTTCTGAGCGTAACCGCGTGCCTCCGTAAGCTCATTGCGTAGTTACGACGCTTAGCACGGCTATACTGTACGATTAAAATGCCTCACCCCCGCCCCCGATTCGTAATTACGGAGATCGTATGGCAGGCACCCCCCCCAACGAGCGTAAATACGAAGCTGTTACGATCAAGGCCCATGCGCTCAGTTTCTCAGACCATAACATGAGCGTAACATCTGGCCCACGCATGCGCAGTAAGTACAAAAGCCCGTTTTTACACTTACGCCCGCCGTAATAACGCAAGCGGACGTAGGTCTGGTTCAGGCCCAATGTAACATGACTTCAATTATGGAGACAGAAATGAAAAATGAATTTTAGTCTCTTGTTAATCAGCAGCAGTGTCACCTACCTATAAACTTTCTATAAAGGGTCACAATACAATTTGTTAAATACTGAAAACAATTATTAACAAATAAATACTGATATTGGGCCGGATCCAGAACTGCGTCTGATTTCCATAGACGGACGTAATTCACCGAACAATAGCTACTGCGCATGCGTAGTAGCTATTGTACGTAATCTGCGCATCGCTTCGATATGTAGATTGCGTATATGCGGTCTTTTAGACTGCATATACGCAATCTACGTATCGAAACGATATGGAAGACGGCCGTAGTTCTGGATCTACCCCAATGCTATTTTTATTGACAAATAATTTTGCTGACCGCGCTAGACACAGCCATGAGGGGAATAAGACACACCGCTTTAGCGACAAAGTAAGGATATTGGGCCGTATTCAGAGAACCGTTTTCGCAGGGAGTTTCGTGCGTATTTTTAGGATCGGATCAACTGCACATGCGTAATAACTTTATTTACGTAAGTTGCATTGAATATACACACGTAAGTGCTTTACGCACGGACATGTGAATCGCACTTGGGGGACATACGTGCGGATGGGCGGCGTATAAATCGGGTGGCGTATAAATTTACATAAAAGTGGGGGGGCATTCGCATGAAGGTGCGGTTATAAAGAATCGCATGGACAAAGCACATATACGCTCGTAAGTACACATGGAAAGAACAGGGACTCGTAAGTCACCGACCACACGTCCGGGAGAGGGGAGTATCAGGGTTGTTGGTGAGTGTTTCCTTGCTCCGGCCGTGCGTATAATTGCGTACATAAAAAAAACAGATCTCTGAACACGGCCCATTGTCATAGCTCTGCCTTTTCAATGCAGTTCCTAGGCCTGCCAGAGGGGTCACCAGATCCACTCTGGCATTTAACTGCAGTTCCAGGATCCACCAGAGTGGTCGCCTTGGTAGTGTCAGGTGCTAACTATCTTGGATTCTAGTCACCTGTTGCACCTGTATATAAACCAGCTACCCTGGTTGTTGTTATCTGGCTCCTCGTGAAACTGCACGTATCCAGCATTCCTTGTGTATTCCTCACCTGCGCTCCTTGTGATCTTAAGTTTGTCTGCTGTGCACTTTTGTTACTAATTATGGGCCGGATCCAGACCTACGGGCTTGTTACATTTTACGCTTTCCAAACCCTACCTTAACTTTTCAAAGCATAACTACTGACGTACGTAAAGGCTTCACATACGTAAGTGCCTAAGCACGCCCATACTGTACGATTTTAAGGCCTCATCCCACCTCCGAAGCGTAATTACGTGTGTCGTTTGGATGTCACAACTCTTCGTCCGTAGTTACGCTGTTGATACAAGGCTGGTACGTACGTTCAGAATTATGTGGCGTAACATACAAAACAGCGTTTTTACGTCTTTCTCTAGCGTAAATACGCTAGCGTATGTAGCTCTGGATCAGGCCCTATGTTACATTAAAGCCACGCATTAAAAATATTACATTTTATTGAGCAATTATTCTGGCATTTTTCATCCTATGTCTGTTCTCTATATACAATTCAGATATATTTTCTCCTGTATTATCCTGCTCTGTGAGTGGGTTTATTATGTATGTAAACCAACGTACGCTGTTGATTAAAGGAATCCGTTAAAAAGCGAGAGGCTTGGAACTTCATTATTTAGTTGGAATTGAGCACCGATCTGAGATATCCATCTCTTTCTATATAAAATACAGCTCTGCCTAGTTATTAACATACAAAAGAGAAGTATAAATTATATTGGGAAACAGTTCTTTACATAAATAATTTACTCTGCAAATCAACGTTACGCAGCTGAGACACAAACAAATCCCATGTAGGAGGCCAATCGGCGAGGACTGGTTCTCACATTCAGCCTGACAAGATGCTTTATGGGCTCATTCAATATGTTTAATTTTGGGTAAATGCTATTTATTGTAGCATACTTCATAGAAAGTGACGGCAGATAAGAGACACATTATATTATACAAATTATACTAACCCTAGACCATATTTTACCCTCAATATAGTATAACATCGGTTGCAGTCCCAGTTGCAGTCCCCAGTTAGAAAGTTTCATATTCGAAATAGGGACATCTGAAAGTTTCTTTTCGGATGTCCCTATTTCGAATACCCCCCATTTTATAATTTTTTTAAAAAATGGGTGAGTATGCCAATCGGCATACTCACCCATTCCGTTTCGGAAACGCCGCCGCAGAACCCGCACCACGGGTGAGTGCAACGCGAGATAAACAAGCAAATGTTCAGAGTAAGCCCTTTGAAGAACAGCGTCCAAAACAAACACAATGATTAAAACGGCAGACAAATTCTATAGAGCTTTTGTCGGGAAAAATAATTGTTTCAAGGGTTATAAATAAACCTCAATATTAATAGCTCAGAGGAGTCCACCTATGTCTGATCTAAAGAGCACGGTAAATATACACTTCTGACCTATACTTTGTCACCGATCCATTGAGGACATAGAGACAAGACTTCAGCAAGTATATCTAATATCATGTCTAGACATATTCAGCTGACCATAATGAAACTATATCATTACCTCAAAAATCTATTGTCTTGGGGATATATCTCTCTGAAACCTAAAGAATAAGAGACACCTTAAAAAAATAAATAATAATAAAGCATAAAACATATATTTGGTAGGTTGGCAACTGCAGTTTAATGCCAAAAAATGCTAAATCATGCATTTGGGACATAAAAACCCAATGGCAGTATACTGGAAATTACGGAGGAGGAAAAGGACCTAAGGGCTCGATGCCATTGAACACGAAAACCGCAATATTTTGGTTGCAATGCAAATGCCGTAAATTTATATCACAGATTTTTATACGCATCCCATAGAGGAGTGTATTCAAATTTGCTAATTTTGGCTACCTTCCTGAATGTGTTTTGGCTACCTAAACAGATGGTTATATGTGCAATTTGCATTTTCAATTGTGTTCAATTGAATCGAGCCCTTAGAGTCACCATTTCATGTGACCTAAAGATAGTCAGGCAATGTAACAAAGCAATGAGAAAGGCCAGTCAGATGCTTGGTTGTATAGGGAGAGGAATTAGTAGCAGGAGGAGAGAGGTGGTAATGTCACTTTATAGGTCATTGGTGTGGCCTCACCTAGAATATTGTGATCAGTTTTGGAGGCCATATCTCCAGAAGGATATAAATACATGTATTTATGTCTTTCTGGAGATATGGCCTCCAAAACTGATCACAATATTCTAGGTGAGGCCACACCAATGACCTATAAAGGGGCATCACTACTTCTCTCTTTCTGCTTCTAATTCCTCTCCCTATACACCCAAGCATCTGACTGGCCTTCCTCATTGCTCTGTTACTTTCTACCCTTAAGTCACATGACATAGTTTTTGAGTCCCAAGTGCATGATTTTGCACACTTCATCCACTAATCAACAATTCCATTGGTTCAATGAAACATCCAGTTACATGTGACTACACAAAGCCATGTCTAGTATGTTTTCATGCATTCATTGTAATAACAGAGATAGAGGGCCGTAGATTATGTTACAGAATTACTGCGCATGCGCTGTAGAACATATCGGAAAACTCTGGCTGCATTTGCAATGCGGCCAGAGCTCTGCATACGGCCCAGAAAGAGGGAGAGAGATCTGGGTATAGATTAATATCCTCTAACTGCTCACTATAGAAATGAGAATTATTTAGTTGGCCAAGTGATCATTTTTCTTAGAATGTCCATTATAAGGTACTCTGTCACTGTAATAAGCTGTGGTGCAAATTCTTAATATCACAAGGTGTCTTAAAAAAAATCAATCTTGAGTCTTGTGATTACTTTTATCCAAGGATATGGAATAAAAAGTCCTTCAATGAACAATAGAAGTGCTGTACACATGACGAGTGCGGGTCACCATTCCAAACTGGCTGGGATATCGATTGCTTATGCCTCGATGAGCCATAGCAATAGGAGCACCGAGCATGTATGCTATCCCCAACCCTTTCCATAACCATAACTGTACTCACCCCTCCGGTGGTCCGGCAGTGGCACTACCGATAATGAATCGGTGAGTATGCCGATCGCACATATTCGTGAAAAAAAATATTCTAAACGGCTTCGCAACGACAGCCATCAGTGCAGGAACTCGCAAAATCACATTGTTGGGTGTGGTTGCCGTTCCGATGATTTGATTTTTGAGCGTTAACATGTCCTTACCAAAACAACTGTCTAATTGAATACTGTAATAACTACATGTTTGTAAGGCATTAAAATAATCCTAATCCAAACCCTAATTCCGAACTCTAGCCTTAACCAGTAACCGGGGAAGCACAGCAGAGCGCAGCACATGGGTTCTACCAATCAGCAAGAGTGCCGGGAACAGCAAACATCACAGCAGCTATCACAGGGAGAATATATGTTGGATTGTCAAATTAAGAACTGTGGTCAGTGCATCTGTGTCAAAATAAACTTCATATAAACCGGAATCCTGTCGGCACTGATACGGCAGGCGTTAGGATGTCAGCAGATTCACTTTCAAAATAGCGATTGTGATTGGCAAACAAGTCTTTATATGAGTATCTACATGACATGGAAGATTGTCATATTACTGTATCTGTGTCAGTACAGCACCTCAGCCTAGATAAGAGCCACACGGCCCATCCAGTCTGCCCAGTTTACCCTGTTTACCCTCAATTTAGTTTGAGATTTAGGATATCCTTATATTTATCCCAAGCATGAGATTTAGCCTTATATTTATCCCAAGCATGTTTACACTGTTCTGTGTTACCTCTACCCCTCAGATGGGAGGCTATTCCACTTATCTATCACCCTTTCAATGAAGTCATTATCCGCACATTTCCTCTGAATCTCCCACCCTCCAGTTTATATTCATGTCCTCATGTTCTATTGCCAATGCATCCCAGCCAAATTTCGATCGTAAAAGGCTGAATTGTATCTGTATCATGTTCAAAATACTCAAAACACTTTGTATTTTGAAAAAGTATTATTGGGAACAGATACTTAAAGCAATGTATCCATTACCAATAGTGAAAAGTTCTCTCTCCGACACCGTGGACAGAGCTGGGAGGCTGAGGCACCCTGCGGGGTCAGGCACCGGGGTGAGAACCGGGATGGCCTGCGGCATCATTATGGTTAGGCTTCAGGACATAGAAGCTTAGAGTTAGGCTGTGGGAGATGATGGGTTAAGGTTAGGGTTAGACTGCAGGACATGGAGGGTTAAGGTTAGGGTTAGACTGCGGGAGATGAAGGGTTTGGGTTAAGCTGCAGGAGATGGAGGGTTAAGTTAAGGGTAATAGAAGTGGAAGGTTAGTGATGGGCTGTGGGAGTTAGAGGGTTAAGGTTAGGGTTTAGGCTGCAGGACATGAAGGGTTAAGGTTAGGGTTAGACTGCGGGAGATGGAGGGTTAAGGTTAAGGTAACAGAAGTGGAAGGATGGGGTTGGGCTGCAAGAGATGGCAGTTGGGTTAGACTGCGGAAGATGGAGGGTTAAGGTTAGGTCAACAGAAGGAAAGGGTTAGGGTAAGGACTAGTAAAAGGGTTATGTTAGGGGAAAATCTTGCCTTTTGGCAAAGCAGGATTACCGTCTGGACACATCGCTGGATCAACGTCTTCCGAATTTTCAGCAGTCGGAAAGTGACTGCTTTCGAAATTCAGCAGGTGGAAACTGATGTGTCAACAATAGACCCATAAGACCGGCAAACCCTTGACGTGAGGGGCTGCAAATCTAATCTAATAAGGGGCTGCAAACTAAGGTAGGTAAAGAACATTTTTGAATGGAGCTCACAGATCGGATTGTCATGGTACAGAATGAAATACCTAAAAGGAACACAATATAATATTACAAGAAACATCTTTGTCCTAAAGCAAAACATTGCATTGCATTTTGCCAAGTTTTCCCATTTATTTTTATAAAGCACGGAGCGCTTTAATGCGGCAAACATTAAACAGGTGGGGTTAGGAAGACAAGTGATCCTCTCAGGGTAAAATAGAACAGCGCAAATGACATACTTGCAATTCTGAGAAGGATTATTCCTGTTTATTCTTAAAAAAAATAACTAAAGTTTGCCCTTTGGGGTTGAGGAACAGATGGCACACAGGAGTCTATAACAATGTATACGTTCCAAGCAGGTGTTTGAAAGCATCGAGACAAGAACACTTTACATTGTGAAGATCAGAAGTCTTTAGAAATTGTTCACATTGACGGCTTATCTACTACAGAAAAGAAACAGAAATACAAACACATACACAAAACACACACCTAACGCCAGCATGGTGGCTCAGTGAGTAACTCCTGTGCCTCACAGCAATAAGGTCATGAGTTCGACTCCCAGATGAAATCTTATATGTGTGGAGATTGTATTAGGTT
Source organism: Limnodynastes dumerilii (assembly GCA_011038615.1). Classification (NCBI taxonomy): domain Eukaryota; kingdom Metazoa; phylum Chordata; class Amphibia; order Anura; family Limnodynastidae; genus Limnodynastes; species Limnodynastes dumerilii. The sequence goes on from WWET01002509.1 coordinate 51,197, forward strand.
AATTAGCTGCTGTATGTGTTTGAGACCTTAATTTGTAGCTCCAATAAAGGCCAGGACTGATGTGACTGTCTAATTTATCTATTAGCAGGTTTTTATATAGGGCTATCAGATGACATAGCACTTTACAGAGAATATTTCACATACACATCAGTCCCTGTCCCACTGGAGCTATATACTAAGCTCACGAACACAAACATTACTGGAGCACCTGGAGGAAACCCACGCAGACACGGGGAGAACAAACAAATTCCACACAGTCCGGGAATCGAACTCACGACCTCAGTGCTGTCTAATGTTCTCTTTAAAGCACTGCAGACAATTTGTGGCACTATATAAATAAAAAATAATAATATAAGCATAAGTTCTGCTGTCCTTACGGTTTGTGACCTTGACCAACCTTTTACAACCATAATGGTACAAAGGCATTTAAAAGGAAAAACAGAAGTCAGCGTTGGTTTGAATACAATCATAGGGGTAGATTCTGAGCTATGTCCGCTAGTGTATTTACGCTAGCTGTTGACGTAAAAACGCTGTTTTGTATGTACTATACATGTGCGCGGCAGATGCTATGCCGCGTAACTCTAATCGTACATACCAGCCTCGTATCAACAGCGTAACTACGATCAAAGGGGCGTGACATCCATACGACACACGTAATTACGCTTCGGAGGCGGGGCGGAGACGTTCCCTCCAACGTCCCTACAGCGCTGCTACGGACACCCGATCCACGATCGGGTGTTGCTGTAGCGACGCCGGGCAACATCTGCCCGGCGCATGCGCAGATCGGCTTTCCAGCTAGCGATGGCGGGCGTAGGTCTGGATCAGGCCCCTTGTGTCTGGCTACATGGAGGGTGGACAGCACGGAGCCTCATTACACAATGACTCAAGAGTACAGCAGACCTTACCCCAACAACAGTAAAACACTAATTACTTGGCATTATTATCTGCTATAAAAGGAATTCAGACTATGTTAAAGGTCATTTATTATAACGGAATAAAGTGATAATGTTATATATTATATACAGTATGATGTGATCACAAATAACTGCATTAGTAGTCATTGGCTGTAGATGCTTTCACCAATAGTAACATTCATTATTACATTTATAATACACTTTAAATAACAACGTCTGCATTTATATGACCACCCTTAGTAGGCGCTGCCTGAGTGTGTGTCCTTTAGGCATTTGGTTTGCCGGTATGTTGGTCTTTATGCAGACCATCGTACGGCAGCTGAATAGAGACTGATGGCAGTTGCTGTCAGCCTCCATAGTAGAAGTCAGTGGTGATGTGATTTCTGCAGTCAATTTGCCGAACTCTACCCAAAACCCTTTCTAACCTTAACCCTGTATACCCCACAGCCTAACCCTAACCTTCCCCTTCTTCAGGCTTAACCCTCCATGCCCCACAGCCAAACCCTAACCCTGCATACCCCACAGCCTAACCCTAACCATCCAAGCCCTGGATCCTAACCCTAAACCTCCATACCCCACAGCCTAACCCTAACCCTGCATACCCCACAGCCTAACCCTAAGCTTCCCCTTCTTCAAGCTTAACCCTCCATGCCCTACAGCCTAACCCTAACCATCCATGCCCCACAGTCTAACCCTAACCGTCCATGCCCCGGGTCCTAACCCTAAACCTCCATACCCCACAGCCTAAGCCTAACCTTCCCCTTCTTCAGGCTTAACCCTCTATGCCCTGCAGCCTAACCCTAACCGCCCATTCCCTGCATCCTAACCTTAAACCCTCCTAACCTTCTCCCTAACCCTAACCTTTTACCTGCCACAGCCTAACCGTAATGTACCTGCCACAACCTGCAGCTATTTTGAAACGGGGAAATAGCGAGCAGCCGCCATTCATGTTTGAAATAGGGCTGACTGGACCAGCAACTGCATCCTGTACTTATACCAAAATCCAGGTTAAGACAACCAAAAAAAATCATCAGAAATTCAAATGAAAGACAAATGATCAACAACAGCTAAACAACAACTAAACTCCTTTACAACTTCCTTACCTGAAGCTACCCGAGGATTGCTGGATACAATCCTGCTCTGTCATTGTCCTGCAATATTGTACACACTGTACACAAACAGTAACTAAGAACAATGATAGATTGATGGGGAAAAGTCAGCACAAGGTAAAAAGCTTAGCAAACACTCAAAGGTAACACTAGTACACAAAGCAAGGTCAACATGTTCAGTATCATCTATGAAAATATGAAAGTCACACTTAATAGAAAAACCAGTATTTACTAAGGACAACATGGGAATAAGTCACTTGAGTTCAACAGAAAAGGATTTTAAGAAATATAATTTACCGTTGAGAGTCCCCGCTGCTAGGGATCACATTGCGAATTAGGGGGGAGACTTAGGGTTAGCGTTAGGGAGTGGGTTGGGGGAAGCTTACTTACCTGTTCGGTGTTCCGGGTATCGATTGCTATGCCTCATTCGATTCCCGGACTAGGCCTTATCTGTGTGGAGTGTGTATGTTCTCCCTGTGTCTGTGTGGGTTTCCTCTGGGTGCTCCGGTTCCCTCCCACACTCCAAAAACATGCTGGTAGGTTAACTGGCTGCTGAATAAATTAGCCCTAATGTATGTCTGTATATGAATGTGTATATGTGTACATGAATGTGAAATATTCTCTGTAAAGGACTGTGTAATCTGATGGCGCTATACAAAAACCTGTTAATAAATAATAAATAAATAAATAAAATAAGGTGAGTGAACGCCAGTTGTGGTGACGTATCTCTGTGTCTATCGCACATGCCCAGAAATGAAGAGTGTGCAGTTACAACCAAATCAACCATTAGCAGCTTGTGTTCTGAGGGGCGTGTTCAGGGAGGGAAGGGGCGGGGCCAAAGAAACTGCACCCAATCCAGAGCTAAACACAGACGTAACAAAGGACTGTTTACATCAACACATTTGCACCAGCCCCCGGTCATATCTCAGTTTGGTTTTATGTACGTGTAGCCCTTACGTACGTCAGTAGTTCCGCTTTGAAAAGTTAAGGTAGGCTTTGGCAAGCGTAAAACGGCCAAAGTACGTACGAGCGAGGAGAGTGCCTAGAAGGGTAGTGCATAAAGCAGAGATGACTTGCGTTGCAGGAGTGTGGTTGTGATCCCAGGCAGTCCATGTGCTACATCGTCATTCTGAGCGATTTAACTTCTCTTATTCGTTGCAAGTCATTTAAGCTGTTAAATCTTCCATTACTTGAACAGATAATTATATTTTTGACACTCTGACAATGATTTATTTTAAGAGGTTATACAAGATATGTAAAGAAATAATAGTGTTTTCACACACATGTACAAGCAAATTCTCTCATGGTAAATGTAACTCCACAGCATTCACTTATCTTCTATTACCCACCCGATAGCATCTAGGGCCAGATTTACTAAGCTGCGGGTTTGGAAAAGTGGAGCTGTTGCCTATAGCAACCAATCAGATTTTAGCTTTCATTTTCCTATTACAGACTAGAGAATGTCAGCTAAAATCTGATTGGTTGCCAGACCCTCCAACATGACCCATTCCATTAGGTACAAAGTACTTCGCTCCTCAGTTTGCAACTGTCAGTTACTATGGTAACCACCTTTGTTGAAGAGGCAAATAGTATTTTAAATATCAGTTAATTCATTAACTGTCATTAAGTGACAGTTGGAAGCTTAGTAGCGGATTAAATTGTACCTAATGGAAGGGGTCATGTTGAAGATTATGTTGGTTGCTATGGGCAACATCTCCACTTTTCCAAACTCGCAGCTTAGTAAATCTGGCCCCAAATTTCAGTGATGCAGGATGGTAATGGTAACTGCCTCATAGTATTTAAAACCAGAGGTCCTAACCAATAAACAAACTTTGTCCTGCAGTGTAAATGAGCAACTATTTAATTAGCTCAACTGATAATGACATAATAGTAATATAAGATAGAGCAGGTAGAGCACAATGTAGCCCATTACAGCAACTATCATTTATCTGATTAATACTAATAGTTAATTAAAGTATAATGACCAGCTGTGAAGAAGCATGTCTGAAGATGATTTGAAAGAATTTAAAGCATAATTCTACCCAAGGATTGGCTGCCTCAGGCCGCGTCACTGCTCCGACTAGATTTTAATATTATTGGGGTAGATCCAGAACCACGTTTGCCGTACGTTTATTCGCATAGCGTATTTTCCTGTGCGTATATTCTATACACTCCCCTAGTAACACCCCTTGAACGTACGTATTTTGTCAAAATACGCTTTCCAAACCCTACCTTAACTTTTGGCAACGTAACCGCAGTGATACGCACACGTACGTATGGGCAACACGAATTTACGCAGCTAAGCACGCCCATACTGTACACTTTACATACAAACCCCCGCCTACTTAACGTATTTTGGACTCACGTAAAATTGGCACGCCCACGCGTAAGTATTTACGTGACACATACGTGAATGGCCCATACGCTCACAATTACACTACATTACGGAGCGTATTTTCTATGGTGCGCATACGCAGTACTTACCAAAAGGCGATTTTACGTATCCGCCACGCGTCAATTCGCTCTGAAGGGTTGTTCTGGATCAGGCCCATTGAAAGGTTCCTAATAAGCTGCTGTCCGGTGTCTCACTCCTAGGGGGTAAAATGTAAAAGACATCTCCAGGTTCTGCCACATATGTGGCCAGATTTAATAAGCTGCAGGTTTGGAAAAGTGGAGAGGTTGCCCATAGCATCCAATCAGATTCTAGCTCTAACTTTCCAATTACCTATTAAAGAATGTCAGCTAGAATCTGATTGGTTGCTATGTGCAACATCTCCACTTTTCCAAACCCACAGTTTAGTTAATCTGGCCCTTGGTGTTTGGATGGGTTTCTATTGGTCTGCTTACACCTGCATGCTCCCATCTTTAAAAGAATTGGGTTGCCATGAGCGTGGAAGGGGTCACTATCGCATGAGTGGCTAATTGCATTGTGCACCCAAAGCTGAATTTGCAGTTATCATGTAAAGCGCTACATAATCTGGTAAACCTGGTAATAAATAAACAAAGTTAAATCATGGGCCCTTATTCATCGTAACAGACTTATTACATATACGTCCGGTATTTCACGATTTTTACTAATGCGCATTTTTTCTTTCAGACCGTATTTATGCAATCTACATAAAAAAAAGACACGTAGATTACGTTAAAAAATTACTACGTATGCGCAGTAGTAAAAATCGCTAAACACCGGACATATATGTAAATACGTCCAGTACTCGGAACACGGGCCATGGTCTTCCTTTTCTATTGATCCTATGAAACTCATGCTTGGGGTAATTGTTGCCGTTCAGGTCCAGGGTTATTGTAATGTTGAGCAAACATGTCAACCTGACTGGAGTTACGGTAACGAACGTCTAAACGAAAGCAGCCTATTAGTGAACACTTCTGGCATTTAAGAACCAGCATGTTCACTATCGAAAATCAGCACATGAGATTGGCAAACTACATCCTTGCTTGGGTTGATGTATGGCTAAAGGACCATTGTTCAGCCCACTCAACCATCACTTTCTCTGAATTACTATTCATGGCATGAAAGGTAGCATTTGTCTAAGAGTCCCAAACAGTTTGCATTAAAAAAAGCAATAATACCCTATCACTGGGCCAGATCCTGACCCACGCAAGCGAGTCCGTAGTTACGCACCTGTCGTGGGTCTGCGGCCGTATGTATGCTTCCCACCGTCCCCGATCACGCGTTTGCATGGCTATCCCCCCAATATGGCGGGGATACAGCCATCATAACTGAAGGGTCTGCCCTTCAGTTACGATGACGTAGATAACTTAGTTAATTACGTACATTAGTATATACGCTGTCGGAACATCTGGCGAACACATGAGCAGATGTTCCGAGACAGGGGATATATGCAAATGACTTGTGTAAGTCCCTTGTCGTACTTAGTTCAGGATGCGTCCCATTAAAAGAACTAGATAGCAGGAGAAGGCTCTTTCTGTCTGGCCAAAACACCGACACGCGTCAGAATGGAAATATTCCCTATAAGAGACAAGTAACAATAAACAGTCTTATGGGTCATTGACAACCGATTGCAGTCTCCGGTTTGATGGCCCGCTTTGCAAAATAGAGACAGCTGAAAGCTCCTTTTTTTTTTGAATAAGGGGCCATTTTAGAATTGTTTTTTATGAATGGATGACTGTGCCGATTGGCAATACTCACCCATTCCTCTTTACAGACCCGCCGGATGACAGCTACGGAGAGGTGAGTAACCTCTCCGGGACATTTTAGTATTGGGGGGGGTTAGGGTTAGGCTCTTAGGAAGGGAGGAATTAGGGGAAGGGTTGGGGTTAGTTTAGCCACTCACCTTTCGGAGCACCGTGTTCGGTGCTCCGTGGATCGATTGCTATGCCTTTTCAGTTTGAAACTGGCTGGGAGACGCATTCTTTTCGGGGACCCACATCCATTGACAACATCCTGGTGCAGTTAATCCCTTGTGGGAGAAACAAGAAACAAGACACGGCAGTATGAGGCAGGATATGAGGGTGTGATAGGTGTGTCATGCAGGAAGCCCTGCCCCCACCTAATCAAAACTGCCGTTCAGAGGGTTACACGCATCCCTAGTAACGCACCAGGGGGATCTGCTGTCTCTTCTGGGAGCAATGAACAAATTTTGTGAGTCTCCAGGAATTTCCAGGACAGTCGGCAACTAGAAGTTGAAGACTTTCACAAAGGCCCCTTGAAAAAGCATTTAAAGGGCATTTATATGCAAGTATGGTACATTAAGCGATAGCATAAAATAACATTTCTTATGTCAGGACTGGATACAGAACTCCATGAAATAGGTGTTTTTCAATCACTACAACAAAAATACAACCAACCGTGCATGTGCCACACTTCCGATACAGATCTTAATCCAGACCTCTGTACTGGAAGGCAGCAGGGCAGGGTCGGGATATGGAGGTTGCATGCTCTAAGTGGGAGGTGGGTAGAATGTAGATGGTGCAATGAGGGCAATAAGTGCTAAGCACACTGAAAACAGGGGCAACGCGAAAATCTTAAAGAAGTGTCGACCGATAAGTCTGCGAGTAGAGGGCAGTATACAACGAGGATCCAGCATCGCGGGGAGCTCCAAGCACAGGATAAATCTCTAGTCACACAGGATATTGCATAATGCACACAAACAAGCAGATCATCGGAGCGGAACTCCGCTAAAAAAATTCTATTTTCAAAATACAGAAAGACCAAAGCTCATTTTCGGCTGTCTCTATTTTAAAAATATTGGGCCTGATCAAGAACAACGCTTCGAAGCGAATTTACGCGTGGCGGAGACGTAAAATTGCAGTTTTGAACGCACTGCGCATGCACACCATAGAAAATACGCACATTAGCGTAGCGTAATTGTGAACGTATGGGCCATTCACGTATGTGTCACGTAAATACTTACGTGTGGGCGTGCCAATTTTACGTTACTCCAAAATACATCTGAAATATGTGAAGTAGGCGGAGGTGGTATTTAAAGTGTACAGTATGGGCGTGCTTAGCTGCGTAAATTCATTCAGCCCATACGTACGCGTGCGGATCACTGCCATTCTCAACGCCCATTCAAGGATAGGTGCAATTTAAGACAATCCTGATTAGTATGTAATTCCGGTTCACTCTGCTTCAGTGTTAAATCTAGCGCATAGTATTTCTTCTTTAATTGAAAAGAAATAAACCCACCGACTGAGTCTTTATGATACACAGATTATAAGATTTCATTTAATTGTTGCCGTAATGTTGCACACAGTAGAACATGATTAGGTCTTGCTGATTTGAGACAATATATGATTCTGATAACAATACTGAACCAGCCCCCAGGGATTCACTGAATACAACACGGAAAAAAAATGTACATTTTTTTCCTAAGACAAAATGGAACCCAAAGAAAATCACTCGTTGACTCCAATGCATAATTATACACAATTTCAGCTTTCATTATCTTTCCAGTTGTAGGATTAGAAAAATGATTACTATGAATGAATAAGATTAATGTCCTGTGTAATGAGAAAATGAACAAATGTGCATAATTGTTACATTGGCTTCATTCCTAAACTACCTCATTCAATAAGCTATTTACTATGGATATAAAAGTGTTAAAATAGCAATAAAGAGAAGTAAGTACATTACCGAATGCAAATATTATTTGATCTAAGCTAATGAGGGGGCAGAGTTGTGAGCGATATCTTAATATGTATGAGGCTCCCTCGGCTGTCGAAATTCCCACCCTCACTGTACACTGTCATAATAAACTCCTAACACTTGCAATGGCTTCTCGCAGGAAGGGAGACTTAGGGTGAGGCTGCAGGGAAGGGGGGGTTAGGGTGAGGCTGCAAGGAAGGGGGGGTTAGGGTCAAGCTGCAGGGAAGGGAGGATTAAGGTTAGGGTAATAGAAGGGGAGGGTTAGGAGCGCCGGACCTCTTTTGTTCCTTGTATTTATATAGTGGTCACTTTGGTCCTTGGCTGCACCCCTATATTTATATATACACTTGCAAATATCAAATAATAAAAAGTATTAACTGTTTACGCAAAATACGTATATTATCTTTCGTTAAACAACGACACTATGCACATTTAATAAGTAATTTATGAAATCAGTGTCCTAGTAAAGTAGATGGTAATCCATGATAGTCTTAATAAACCTTGTCACAGCATAGTCACTAGATATAGTACTAATAGACATAATCTAGATACATTGGACCTGATCCATAGCTGTAATTCCCTATTTAATCAACAAATGACCCTCTGTACAGCACTGCGAAAATGGCATTTTTCGAAAATTCCACAGCCGTCAATTAGCTTTTTTGAAAATATCAGAAACTAGAAATTTACACCGCAGTACTGATGGTTCCCCATGTTCCAACAGGTTAGTGCTGGGGAGGGGATGTAGTATAATAGGGTAGACTTAGGGTTAGGCTGCGTGGAGGGGATAGAGCTTAGAAAGGAAGTCTTAGGGGATGGAAGAGAGAATGGGAAAGCTAGGGTAAGGCTGCAGGTAGGGGATGGATCGGATAAGGGGAAGTAGTATAATAGGGTAGTCTTAGGGTTAGCCTGCATGTAGGAGATAGAGCTTAGAAAGGGAGTCTTAGGAGATGGATAATAGAAGGGGAGGGTTAGGTTTAGGCTGCGGGAGGGTTAGGGTTAGGGTCAGGCTGCGGGGAAGAGGGGTTTAGGGTAAGGATTAGGGAAAGGGTTGGGGATAGAAGGCCGTATTCACAGATCCGATAGTTAAAGGCACGCAATTATACGCACGTACATGGCAAGGCAACACCCATGACACCCCCCTCACACGGACGGATTATTGGTGACTTACACCTTTATAGGACAACCTTATCTCTACGTGCGCATTTCCGTGCGTATAATACCTATGTACGTGCGTATGTAACTAACCACACCCTCAAATGGTCATTTACATACCCCCCCACCACCCACTTTAATGTAACTTTGTTTGTACACATTTCAACCACACCCCTCCACACGTACGTGCGCATTCCCAAGTACGCGCCTAATGGACTTCCGTGTGGAAATTCAGCATAAATAGTGTACATAAAGTTACTACGCATGGGCAGTTACTACAATCCTAAAAATACGCACAGAACTCCGCACAAAAACGGATCTGTGAATACGGCCCAGAATTCTTACTTACCTTACTCTTCGAAGGCAGAAGTAATCAATTTCCCAGCAGGTTTGAAAGTGGCTAAGAGAGAACGGCCCTCTCGAAATAGGGCGGTTCTCAACGGGGACCAACACCGGAAAAAAAACACGTGAAGGGGCTGCACTGAGAATCTGCTCTTCAGAACAACATTAAAATATTCTGTATTTGTTCCAAGGATGGTCACCGGGCATTAGTGAATGCAAGCAAGAGGAATAAATCCCTTCTTCTCACGGTTAATCCACTTTGTATTTAATTACGGAATACCTGGAATAAACCTGCTCACTTCCAGAACCATTCAAAGAGCCAAAGGGCTGTCAGCTTGGCTCATCGGGGTCAATCAACCAACTCTAATTCTGGAGAGCCTTACATCTGCATTGCAATAGGCGCGTGTGTGGTTTAAGGTGATATTAATTAAGGATTTAACCCACACATTCAACTAATGCTTATTCTGACACAGAAAAGATTTGCGGTTTAAAACAGACGATTCAATGAATACCACATACACGTTAAGTAATGGCAAAATAATTGAACTCGGACTTAACAACATTGGAAAAAGCAATAGAAAATGCATTCAACGGATAAGTAGAGAATAATACAGAGAGGGAACATAACGCTAAGTCTTGGATGGGAAACTATAGTGGTGTATGGTATGTCACAAAACAAATCCCCAAAAAAACAATAGAGGAACCAAACATGCATAGCTTGGAGCAGAGAAGGGCCACAGGGATATGATAGCAGTTTCACAAGGGGTATCAAGGGGTTTTAACCAGGAAGAGGAGGAGCCATTATTCATAGAAAGAGATGCATTAGAACACGAGGGCATGAATATAAACTGGAGGGTGGTAGATTTAGTGGAAATGTGTTGAAAAATGACTTTACTGAAAGGGTGATAGATAAGTGGAATAACTTCCCATCGGGTGTGGGTCCCCGCTTAGAAAGTCTGATTTGGACTATTATTACTTATCATTTTGAAAGCTCCGTTCAGCTAAATGGTAAGTAAAAATAGTTCCTTCTCTAATTCTAACCCTAACCCTCCCCTCTCACTACCCTAACCCTCCCTACCCTGCAGCCTGACCCTAACCCTCCTTCCCCTGCAGCCTAACCCTAACCCTCCCTCCCTGAATCCTGACCCTAACCCTCCCTCCCCTGCAGCCTGACCCTAACCCTCCTCTCTGCAGCCTAACCCTAACCATCTCTCCCCAACAGCATGACCCTAACCCTCTTTCCCCATGCGGCCTGACTCTAACCTTTCCTCCCTCCCCAGCAGCCTGACCCTAACCCGCACAGATAGGTTACTCACCTGTTCCTGGTCCGGCAATAGCAGCGACGGAGGCGCGGCGGAGGGATAACGCAGACGGCGGAAGAATAACGGTAATTGCGAAAGTGAATGGGTAAAGTATGTCGAACGGCATACTCACCCATTCACTAAAAAAAGTAGAAAGCGGTAAATATTCGAAAATGGGACTTTCGAAAAGAAACTTTCGGAAGTCCCATTTTCAGCAATTTGACTCTCGTACCAGAAAGTGTAACCGCCTCCCTTCTGAGGTTGTAGAGGCAATTTAGTAGGACAATAATTTATTTATTTATTAACAGGTTTTTATATAGCGCCATCAGATTACATAGCGCTTTACAGAGAATATTTGCCATTCAGATAAGGCTCTGCCCCACACATACTAAGGTTCCTAACATAGACACACAGACTAGGGCTAATTTCTTCAGCAGCCAATTAACCTACCAGCATGTTTTTGTAGTGTAGGAGGAAACCGGAGCACCCGGAGAAAACCTACACAGACACAGGGAGAACATACAAACTCCACACAGATAAGGCCTTGTCCAGGGGTCGAACTCATGACCTCAGTGCCGTGAGACACAAGTGCTACTCCCTGAACCACCGTGCTGGCCCTCAGTGGCTCAGTGATTTAAACATTATTGGGGTTAATATAAAGCTATTCTAAATTTTAAATTAAATTGTGGGTCAAATAGGGTCTAAAATCAGTATGGTTTAAAATAAATGTTGACAGACTGGATGGGCCACGAGGCTCTAATCTGCCATCACATTCTTTATTTTTCTTAGCGCCCAACATTTAGAATCCTTAAAAAATAAGTCCTGACCGCAGGTCTGCAGAATCTCCACCCAGTTCCGCCCATAAATGGACAAATTGGGCAAAACTTTGCAAACTTTCCCATAAGCCAAACCCCTATTTACGGGCTGCTAATTGAGACAGCCCACCACAACAGGGAGAGTTGTGTTTCTATGGTATGAACGATTTTTAAGAAGTTTGCCATAAAGAAAAACTGCTTTAAAAAGTTCAAATTTGTAGGACAGTGACACAGATCCGTGTAGCATTCCGGAGGCATTTAAAGGAGTCTTTGAGGGCGCGGTTACATAGAATTCCACGTACGGCATACATATATGCACGTAAGTACACTCGTTAAGTTAGAGGCGCTCTATGTAGGCGTAAGTCTACGATTGCACGGCCGGGAGAGGTGAGTGTCATGGGTGTTGGCTTGCTACGTGTCTGCGTATAATTGCGTCCTTTTAAAAAAAACGCATCCCTGAATACGGCCCATCGCCTTTATTTCTAATCCTACATTTCAACGATTCCCTGTTCCCTTGACTATGGAATGGATTTTCAGCCTTACATCTTAACCGTAACAGTGCCTCAATCTCAAAAGACGATGGAAAAAAAATTCCATTCAACTGCGCCAAAAGTTCTTTTATGGCAAGGTCAATATTATAATTAATACCTTGAACTTCTAAGCCCACTTTTATACGTGTAAAATGTCCTTTGCACGGTTTTACTACATTGGCACAAAGCATTGATATTTTAAATGTCAGTTTTATTCCATATGCTATATCAGTTACTTGTTTAGTGTCTAGAAATGTCACATTGAGGAACAGTAAGGAACAGTTTGACTGCCAGAAGGTGTTTTACTGTAATGTGTTTGTGTGCAAATATACATATATTTGATCTGTTTGATGTGTACTTTGCTAAGGTTTCTGGTGAAGAGAAGATGAGAGACTAAAGTCTTATTTTTTCCATGACAGGTTTGGCCTTAAATATGTAAGTTTTCTAAATGATAGAAGTTGCATCCTACATGATGGAGTATTAGGTGAGGTAGAGATGTAGCAAGCAAATACGAGCCAGTAAAAAGAAAATAATTTAGGCCCATATTCAGAGTACAGAACGTATAACATATATGTCCGGTGTTTAGCGATTTTTACTACTGCGCATGCGTAGTCATTTTTTTGCGTAATCTACATATCTTTTTCTTACGTAGATTGCGTAAATGCGGTCTGAAAGAAAAAGATACGTAGATTACGTTACAAAATAATTACACATACGCAGTACGTATGTTATACGTCCGGTAGTCTGAATACGGGCCTTAGTCTACAAAACACATTGGGGTAGATCCAGAACTACGTGTGCAATACGTTTCCACGTGTAACGTATTTTCGCACGCGTATGTTCTATACACTCCCCTAGGCACACCCCTTGAATGTACGTAATTCACCGAGTTCCGCTTCCCAAACCCTACCTTAACTTTTTTTCGCGTAACAGCGTACGTCCGCTAATGGACGTATAGACTACGTGAACGTACGCCGCTTAGCACGCCCATACTGTACACTTTACATACAAGCCTCCACCTACTTCACGTAAAACGAACGTATTGTTGACTCACGTAAAATTGGCACGCCCACACGTAAGTATTTACATGACAATTACGTGAATGGCCCATACGTTCACAATAACGCTGCGCTAATGAGCGTATTTTCTATGGTGCGCATGCGCAGTACATAGAAATAGGCGATTTTACGTCTCCGCCACGCGTAAATTCGCTCCGATGCGTTGTTCTGGATCAGGCCCAATGTTCAAAGCAAAGTAAATAAGCACCAATGGCAACAATGTAACCAATATTATACTTATCAGTATAACTGGAGCAGCGGTGTGTAAATGGGAATTCCCAAAGTTTCAGTCCAAAGCAGCATGCAACAAAGTGAGGCAGTCAAACAGGGGACCCTAAGCTAATCAGAAACCGAGGGGAGACTGTCCCTAACCTAACTAAATGGATGTGGCTGATGGGTCCCGGAGGACAGCAGGATACCCGCACTCCAACGCGCGTTTCGTCGGCTTCTTCAGGGAGAGAGGGAGATGCCTGCAGGTGTTAGGGGTTGCTCGGTATTTGAAGGGGAGTTATCATGGCTTGTATCGCAGTAAGTTCCACAGATGTAGTAATCATATAGGCGGTGAACTAAAAGGAGACAGAAGCCAACGAGTATATAGGAAAACTGGCAGTACATTTAAATTACCGCAGAGCTTAAAATCACTGTTCTTTTTTAAACAAGAGCAAGGACTGCACTGCTGCAGCATTAAAAAGTAAAAAGAGAAAATGGACATATACATAATAAAAGAATGTATTTATAACTATAGTTATTACAACTATTGAGATAATAATGCATCATACTATAGATGGAGAACATTAGTAGGTATAGTTTAATCAAAAGAAAGACCTGGTCTCTTGTATGATGATAGAGAAAACTCACACAACATTAAGAAATCTATGTCAGTTTTATCACTTCTTTACATAGACTACCGCCAAAGATCATCAGACAGAAACATATTCCCAGTGATCAGAAATATACGTTTCACATAGAAAGGCAGACAAGAATAATCAGTGATATATTAAATTATGGTGTTTATACAATTAACAATCAAAACATTTTTTAATTTCAGATATTAGTATTTTTCAAAACCCACAGAGGACCTAAATATACATATGTATGAGACAACATTCGCCTAAATAATGAAAGTACCATAACTCACAAAAAAGGAGAAAAAGTGCTGTATTCATTTAATCCTTTAGGGAAGGTACTATCCAATAAGAATATCCATTTTAATTCTCATTGTAAGAGAATCTTGTCAGAATTTCATCTTCTCAAATTAGTATTTACCTTTTCAGTCAGAAAGGCCTGTAAGCCACTAGGGTCAGCTCCATGATATTTCAAAAAAGTGGCGAGCTATAGGTGTTAGGGTTTTAAGTCTTTCTGAATCATGTTTACTATTTCTGATAGTACCCACGTGCTCCAACAATCTGACTTTAAATTTTCTTCTAGTTTCTACATTCTAACTTTCTAACATTCTTGTAAATTCTAACTCCTTTAATTTACACTTAACTTTGGAATACAATAAAGAGGCCATTCATTTTTTTGATGTAACCATCAGAATCAATCAGGATGGGAAAGTAGATACGGACTTATATAGGAAACCCACTGCAACCAACTGCATCCTACATAACCAAAGTTCTCACCCAAGAGCAACAATAAAGGCTATCCCCAAGGGAGAATATTTGAGGGTTAGGCGCAATTGCTCTAATATTAGTCAATTCAAAACTAGAGCTAATGAGCTTCGCAAGAGATTGCGACTCAGGGGCTATAAGGATAAACTCCTTAGAAAATGCTACAAAAATGCCCTTAATATCAATAGGGACCAATTAATATATCCAAAAAACAATAATTTTGAGCAAAAAAAACCAGAGGATAGTCCCAAAGTGATCAGATTCATAAGTGATTTTAACTGCGAAGCAGATGAGATTGTTAATATACTCAATAACAACATGTATATACTACAAGCAGATGAGGATTTGGAACAAGTTCTAGGTGGCAAAATGAATGTGACTTGGCGAAGAGCCAAAAGCTTACGTGACAAATTGACTTCTAGTCACTTCGTCAGAAGCACTAATGTAAAAACTTTAAACGTAAAAGGCTCACATCCTTGTGGCACCTGCAAAGCATGCATATATATGAGTAAAACTCAGTGTGTAACAGATAGATTTGATCTAATATACACAATAACCACCTTTATGAATTGTAATACCTCACATGTAATCTATGTCTTGACTTGCCCATGTGGGTATCGTTATGTAGGAAAAACTATAAGAAAATTGAAAATCAGATTGTTGGAACATGTGGGTACCATTAGAAACAGTACACATGATTCAGAAAGACTTAAAACCCTAACACCTATAGCTCGCCACTTTTTGAAATATCATAAAGCTGATCCCAGTGGCTTACAGGCCTTTCTGATTGAAAAGGTAAATACCAATTTAAGAGGAGGAAATTCTTACAAAATTTTCTTACAACGAGAATTAAAATGGATATTCTTACTGGATAGTACTTTCCCTAAAGGATTGAATGAATACAGTACTTTCTCCCCCTTTTTGTGAATTATGCCATTTTTTTTCGTGCAATTTGGTACTTTAATTATTTAGGCGAATACTGTTTCATATATAAGTATATTTAGATCCTCAATTTGAGGGTTTTTAAAAAATATTAAAATATTAACACCAAAAATTAAAAACAATTTATTATTAATTACTAATTGCATAAACATCACAATCTGTTATATCACTGATTTTTCTTGTCTGCCTCTCTATGTGAGAAATACATATCTCTGATTACGGTGAATAGTTTTTCCTGTCTGGTGACCTTGGTGGTAGTCTATGTATAGAAGTGATCAAACTGACACAGATTTCTTACTGTTTTGACAATTTTCTCTTTTGTCTTTATCATCATACCAGAAACTAGATCTCTCTTTTAATTAAACTATACCTACTAATGCCTTGCATCTATAATATGATGCATTACTATCTTAATAGTTGTAATAACTATAGTTATAAACGAAAAATGTTTTTTCTTATGAATATGTCCATTTTCTCTTTTTATTTTTTATGTTGCAGTAGTGCAGTTCTTGCTCTCGTTTTTTAAACAAAGAATAGTGATTCTAAGCTTTGCGGTAACTTAAATGTACTGCCAGTTTTTTATGCAGACTCATAGGCTTCTGTTTTCCTTCTAGTTCACCGTCCTTATGATTACTACACCTGTGAACATTACTGTCATACAAGCCATGATTGGAAAACTTCCCTTTAAATATTGAGCAACCTCTGACACCTGCAGACGCCT
>WWET01002509.1:89990-101753 GCA_011038615.1 Limnodynastes dumerilii
TATCTATCTATCTATCTATCTATCTATCTATCTCATATCTATCTATCTCATATCTATCTATCTCATATCTATCTATCTATCTCATATCTATCTATCTCATATCTATTTATCTATCTATCTATCTATCTATCTATCTATCTCATATCTATCTATCTATCTATCTATCTATCTATCTATCTATCTATCTATCTATCTACCCACCCATTTCTATGCAATATGTTTGGGAGACTCTGCAATGAAAGGCAAATCACATGATTGCAGATGTCACAACCACTGGTAGACATTATAATGATGGAGGCTTAATGCAGATAAATAAAATAGTCACACCTATGCTTAGTGACAAGAAGAAAAACACCAATAAGCATCTGCTGCCCCCTATAATTTACCTATGGTACCTGGGTTTGCAGTATCACACTTTTTGTGAACCACTGTATGAAACCCAATGGAAACTAAATAAATAAGTATAAAAAAAAACAATAAAAAAAAAACAATCATTCAACTAAATTCCCATTTGATTTTCCCAGAGAGTCTGTCACACAGATATTTATTCCGGTGGCTTTAGTTTCTCATTGTTATAAAACTGATTTTCTGCTGCTTTATATTTTTCCCCTCACATTGTATTTTTTTTTAGCTCTGTGCTGGAAACATAACTTACTGCGTCTTACAAAGACTATACTTTTTACCCATAACATGCTGCAAGGTGACTAGTGCTATTAAAAAAATAAATAAAACAATAATTCAGAGGTGTCATAGCCAAGGTCAGATGCAGTTTTGTTCCCAGGCAAAAGGTATATTCTTTTTTTTTTTAAGTGGCAGCTAGAAAACAGAAGAAAAAGTTTGTAAGATTCTTATTCCACCATTTAAACATTAAACAGAAGTTTATCTAATTTAGTTTTTTGTTTTTTTTTATATAAAATAATTAACTTAAATAGTCTATTGATTTCTAAGTAAAAATAAATCAATAACAATTGATTTGGCATCTAGTGTATGTGGACCTACAACCCTTTCATGCTTCCTCAAGAGGGCAGTATTTTACAAGGGTATATGGCATTCAAACATTTTTGTACATTTCTCTCCTCTATCATTGCCTCCACCTGTAACTTTTTGTAGTTACAGTATTTTTTTTACACTAGGTGTAATCTCATTTTGTCATAGTTTGCAAGACATGTGCCTCTATATATTGCATAGTGTGTAGATTGAATTACATGAGCCACAGATTAATAGATCCAATTGCTTTTTGTTTTTCCAGTGAAGCAACGAATTTACATATTATCAGTCACCAGAGCATGTTAACACACAATGTCGTAGCGGAGAAAGATTTAGACTAAATTAAACATTTGTGGTTCTATTATCATAACGTCATTCCACCCTACCACACCATACTAGATTTCCTTTCAAATGAATATGACCAAAATGTCAATGTTACAACTTTACTATGTTTAAAAAATGTTAGAATAGAAAAATAAAAGGACCTCTAGTTGGAACAGGAGACAGGATGCCACCAGGGGGTGACAGTGTCATTCCGGATGGGTCGTAGTACTTTCCGATAAGGTAGCACGTATGTGTGACCATGCACATAACGGAAAAGCGATCCGAAAACACAGAATTTGGGCAAAATTAAATCTCTGGTTCTGGTCCTTAATTAATTATCACCATTTGAATATTAACCACTGAATAATTTACCAGTTATGTCATGCTCCTTGAACGACTCATTGTAAAGCTGATGCTGGTTCGGACAATGCTTCTTCAGCCATTTGCATACATCATGTTGTGTCCAAAACGCTACCGGTTTAGTTCCTTTAACAGAATTGAGCTGGAAAATAATAAAAATAGGAAAAAAAACATATAATCAAAATATTTTCATATTTTTAACAATATGTGACATTTCACAGGAGCAAAACTATTCATTAAGAAGGAAACTCGTCAGTAATGGTTGGTAAAGGAACAGCGTGTTTACGGCAATTGTTTCCTAAAAATGAACAGAAGTCGTTAGCTTGGGCATTGAACGATCCTATACATTTATACTTGTCAGCTACGGTATGGGGTTACTCTATTCAAGAATAGGAAATGAGCCTGATCTTTTCAATAACACAAACACGTTGGGCCTGATTCAGATCTGAGCGAACGCCATGAATCTTAACGCAAATATTACGAGGCCTGTATAGGATCCAGACACAATTGCAGCCCCGTGTCCTAAGCAGGTCATGTACATACACAGAGCAACCAATCACAATGCAGCTTAATTCCCAGGTATGTTCACTTTTTCCAGCGATACAAGATGCAGTTAAGTTCCAAGGTCTCCTATTTTTTTACTTGAGAATGGGAACAAGTAGAACTTGGGGTATGTTGTAACAGATGTGGCCATTCTTAACAGTTGTGAGAAACAGATGGCAGCATATGGTTCATAGAATGCATGTGGCTGGTTGGAGGGTTATAGACACCAAATATGGGGTGATGTTTGTGTTCTAGAAGTAGCGTGTTATCATCCGTTCTCTCATCAAATACTGACTGCAAATACTGACTGAAGACGGGTGTGCGTCCCCGCCAAGAACTGCCCTATTTCGAATGGGCCGTTCTTTCTCAGCCAGTTTCAAACTCCCCTCTTAATCAACACGAAGCAAATGATAAATGGGTCATAATGATCTTTCAATGGTCCATATTTTTTCCAAATCTCCTTGTTGGAGCACAGGTGTGGACACATCTTTTAAACATAATAACTGACCCATTATTAAAGACTTATAGGTGGTAGCGATTTCACCTGTACTGTAATTCTCTAAGAAGAGCTGAAAAATATAGATTGTTGGTAGATCAAAGGAACTGTTTGCCCACCTCAGCCACCAACTACACTTTCAGCCAGGAAGGAAGGAAAGAAATTCTGAGATTTTTATTTCCCTAATGTCCTAAAACTGTAAGGCTTAAGGAAAAGTGGGTCAAATGATGTCTGAAAGTGGACTTTATTTTTTTTTTCTTTGTTAACTTTCTGTGCTACAAAAGTTGATGAAAAAAATATGGGAACCATTATTGTGAAATCTGAGCCTCAACACTATTTAACTGAAAAACGTATTGTGAAATGTAATTAGAATTCCAGAGAAATATAACTGACGGTTACACTCTCCGTAACGAAACTCAACGAAGTTCCTTTTCGGATGTCCCTTTTTCCTATACTTACCGCTTTATACTTTTTTTTTAATGAATGGGTGAGTATGCCATTTGACATACTTCATCCATTCACTTTCGCAATACGCAATATCCCTCCGCCGCTGCTATCGCCAGACCTGGAACAGGTAAGTAAATTATCTCTGCGGGGTTAGGGATAGGGTTAGGGTTAGGGTTGGGGTTGGGGTTAGCGTTAGGGTCAGGCTGCAGGGGAGGGAGGGTTAGGGTCAAAATCTAAAACGTCTGCTATTCGCAATAGAGACTGCTGAAAAGTAACTTTCCTCTGTCTGTACTTTGGAAAGACAGCCATCGTAGTGGGAATTACGACCAATAGAGGTCTACGTTAAAATTCCATTCACTGGTAGTAGGTAAAAGTGGTCATTTCCAGTGAGTAGGAATCACTGCTTTGGTTGTGTTATTGAAATGCTTAAGCAATGACTTTTTGTAGGTGAATATGGGGCATGAAGAAGGGTTAGATAACCAATATTCAGACATATTGGGAATCCCATCACCCAACACTACAGAGACCAAATGCATTTCTGGGGTCCAAAATAAGCGCAAAGTGGGACAGCTCCAACATATATGAAATGGGTCTCCTATTATAGAGGTAAAGCGCCAGCACCCATAAAAGGAACCTGGAAGCATTTTGGGTATCACGGATTGGTATCTGTACCGGCGATATAACACCTTATCTTAATATAACTGGAAACATGGATCCCCCTGCTGGTCACCAGATGTAACAGAACGTATAACACACTACCGGCCACCAACTGTCACAGGATCCCAACCGTTGTCCAGTTATGGTTCCCTAGTTGCAACAGGATACGACTTATCCTGATATAGCTCCTAAGTATAGGGGTTCCTTCTTACAGTGTAACCGACTGTTATTGTCTCCTCCCACTATGCTGTAGGAGGGGTCTTGTTGCCACCAGTAGACACTAGACTACATCTATAACCTCTTCCTTCTGATTATCTACTGATATGGCTGCTGCACACACCTTATGGGTGTCTCTCTGATGTCCCACTGCGGTTGCATTCTCCGGTTAGAAAGTCTGGCTTCCGAAAAAGGGATATTCAAAAGTTCTTTTCGAATGTCCCTTTTTCCGATACTTACACTTTTAGAATTTTTTTTTTATGAATGGGTGAGTATGTCGTTTGGCATACTCACCCATTAACATTCAGAAAGATCACTCCACCGTTGTTCGCTGGATTGAGGGGACAGGTGAGTAAAGTCTTTCTGCAGGGTCAGGCTGTAGGGGATGGAGGGTTATGGTCAGGCTGCGGGAGATGGAGGGTTAGGGTCAGGCTGCAAGTAAGGGAGGGCTAGGGTCAGGCTGCAGGAGATGGTGGGTTGGGTCAGGCTGCAAGTAAGGGAGGGTTAGGGTCAGGATGCGGGAGATGGTGGGTTGGGTCAGGCTGCAAGTAAGGGAGGGTTAGGGTCAGGCTGCCAGTAAGCAGGGTTATGATTAGGGTAGTAAGAGGGGAGGGTTAGGGTCAGGCTGCCAGGAAGGAGGGTTATGGGTAGGGTAGTGAGAGGGGAGGGTTAGAAAAAGGGCTCCAATATAAAATTAAGAGCTACCCACAGAGTTTATAAGTGGCAGATAGTCCAATAAAAGAGCAATATATATATAGAGGCAGATAAATTACTACCTAGCATATATAGTGAAACAATAATGCAGAGAATTAAGCATTACACATTTTTGATAGAATACCGCAGCGGGAACTTCTTACAAGCGTCCTTCCACGACGGTGGTGATCAAGGTATAGGAGAGTCCGAATCTCCAATAACCTCAAATACACAGTCTCATAAGAATGAACACAATATGTTGCAATATTCAAAAGACAGTAGCGGATAGAGATACCCGATAAGTATACCCGTGATCTGACTCACAGTAAGTAGTAAATTAGGATAAATGACCAGTCTCTATTGTCGAGATCTGGAGATGGTTCCCGCTGCGGTATTCTATCAAAAATGTGTAATGCTTAATTCTCTGCATTATTTTTTCACTATGTATGCTAGGGAGTAATTTATCTGCCTCTATATATATTGCTCTTTTATTGGACTATCTGCCACTTATAAACTCTGTGCGTAGCTCTTCATTTTATATTGGAGCCCTTTTTCTTGTTTCAATTCATTTTGGATGGGAGTTGTTGTATATTCGCCTGTCTTTACACAGAGCTTTTAGAGCGAGCAGCATTAGCGCTTATTAGGGGCTATCAATCTTTTTTGTGTATACAGAATGGAAGTTGCTCAATGAATTTATAGGTAAATGCAAACAGGTGCATGAAAGGCCGGGGTTAATCTGCTAGCCACAGAAACAACGAAAAAAAAAAAAAAGATTCTAGTTCTCACTTTCCTATTACATACTAGAGAATGTCAGCTAGAATCTGGTTAATTGCTATGGGCAACATCTCAACTTCTCCAAACTCGCAGCTTAGTAAATCTGGAGCCTAAGAGTTCCGTGCGGACCAGCGGTTGTACCTCCTTGCGCTCGCAATCGCCCCACCATTGGAGAGCCAGAGTAAAAGAAGCAGATTGCTGCAACAAGCGGATGAGTTCTGAAACCAGTGATCTGCATGCGTATAACACCAAAAACTGATTTTTTTTTCTACCTTTGGACCAGGAGGTCACTCCCATTGCTCGTACAATAGTTACGTCAGCTCTCCCCTACTTTAACATTTCTGCACCGTCCCCACATAAAATGGACGCCAGCCCTACCTGTACAATCCGCATCCCTCTCCCCGCCCACAGAGCGAATGTACTCTCACTTCTACTTCTGTACCACCCTGCTGGTGTAATACATACCAGAAGCTCTGAATCCAAAAATCCGTCCTGGTATGTCCAGGTACTGTGGTGTCTGCACATGCGCCACAGTACCAAGAGGGGGCGTTTTCCAATCATAACCAGAACACGCCCCCTTTAGCGTAACTTAGGATCAGCCCTTTAGTGATCAGGGAAAATGCCAACTTTTCTGAATTAGGGATCTTAATACAGCAGTGCGATGTCATCCCACGCTGTAATAGCGAATAACAGAATTCAGGTTTTATATACACAGCATATCAGCGCTATAAAACTACCGAAGCATTTACTATTTTCCTCCCATTAGACAGCAATATAAAATATATAGCTTTAAGCACAAGAATAAATATCCAGCAGCTCAAAATCTCGGCTCTTTAGGATTAAATAACAATTATAATAAGATTTGACATCAAAGCAGACAAAGTGAACGTGTGTTTGTAGCCTTTGAAATCCAAAGAGAAAGGGTTTAAGTGGGCAATTTTCCATTCAGCGCTGAAAAGCACAGAGCGCATTAGTCGACGTGTTGTGAAAATTTGTCGCTTTGTGAGAAAAATAGAAATCAATAGACTATATGGGTAACCGTGACTTAGGGTAATACAAATAAATAAATTGTAATTGTGTATTTGCACAGTTCTTAAAAGCAATATGCGGCGAATCAATATTGGATGCCAAGAAATGGCGTTATGGTACAGAATAAAACACTTTGCAAGTGATTAGAGTTACATTTCAGAAATTCTCTGTGAGTAGCAGTTGGATGTGGGCATATTTAGGACCAGATGCTAGAGCGATATACTGACTGTTTTTGCAGATTTTTTTTTTTTTTAGAGCATTTAGAGTTTGAGAAGGGACAGGCCCCTCCCAACTCTAAATCTAAGTTGCCAGCACTATGCATTTGAGAAAGCAGTGGTAATGCAACTCCTGAAGTCGTGAAAAGGCATCCGCCGAAAAGTAAGTATTTTTATGTAACCATGGACCATGTTCACACCTAAGAAGCAGAAGCTTCTTGGATGTGTAGATTTAGAAAATGAACTACTGCGCATGTGTAGTAGGTCATTTAGGCCATCTACGTATCAGTTAGGTAGTTTAAGTAGAAAGAGGCGGAGTAATGGCGCATCGGGGAGTGATTAGACAGAAGTGAGAGGGGGGAGGAATTTAGATTAGCCAGGGAGGGCAGGGGGCGAGGCGGGGAGAGGAAAGGTCTGTGCGGAGTTTCCTTCTTAAGAAGGAAACTACGCACGGTTAGATAAGGTAAGTGCCATAAGGTACCCATACCGTAAGCCTTTTTTAACCCTCTGTTTCCCGCTGCCTAACCATAACCTTCCCCTTCTTCTGTGGTTATTAGGAACTGGGAAATAGGTTCCTGTTCCCAGTAGCAATTTTCTGCTTCCAGATGGTTTAGAACAATGATACAGCCGCCATTCATCTGGCAGCTCTATCATTTTCTAAATAGAGATGGCTGAACTGTCAACTGCATCCTGCCATCACTGGCTGGGGTTTACGGTATAATTAATGTAATGCTGACACAACTGACACTAGTCCACCAGTGTAGGCATTCCAAGTTGTTTGACTCATATATAGGGTGTCTACAGTTGCTTCCAGAATCAAATTTTTGGACTGGGCAGGAGTGGACTGGTCATTGGTCTTACTGGCAATTTTCCTGGTAGGCCAGTGACCTCTGGAGGCCACTCAGCAGCCCTTTATTATTTCAAGAAAACTAGGATGTTGATGGTCACTTGGATGCTGTATGTATTTGGTGGTGGTCACTAGCATGCTGTTTGTATTGGGTGGTGGTCACTAGGATTCTGTATGTATTGGCTGGTGGTCATTTGGATGTTGAATGTATTTGGTGATGGTCACTAGCATGCTGTATGTATTTGGTGGTGGTCACTAGCATGCTGTATGTATTGGGTGGTAGTTACTAGGATGCTGTATGTATTGGGTGGTGCTCACTAGGATGCTGTATGTATTTGGTGGTGGTCACTAGCATGCTGTATGTATTTGGTAGTGGTCACTAGGATGCTGTATGTATTGAGCGATGGACACTAGGATGATGTATGTATTTGGTGGTGGTCACTAGCATGCTGTATGCATTAGGTGGTAGTAACTAGGATGCTGTATGTATTGTGTGGTGCTCACTAGGATGCTGTATGTTTTGGGTGAAGGTCACTAGGATGCTGTATGTATTGGCTGGTGGTCACTAGGATGCTGTATGTATTGAGTGATGGACACTAGGATGATGTATGTATTGGGTAGTGGTCACTTCGATGCTGTATGTATTGGGTGGTGGTCACTAGCATGCTGTATGTATTGGGTGGTGGTCACTAGGATGCTGTATGTTTTGGATGGTGCTCACTTGGGTGGAAGTGACTATCTGCATTGCAAAGAGTTCACTATACATCTTTTCTTGTACTTAATTAGCGATACATAACCCTGTCCTCACATCTAATATTTTGCACTGCTTTTATTAAGGTTCTTTATTCTGTACTAATCAAGGTCCTATTATTAGTCTGTTCCTTTGTTTCAATTTGGGCAGAGGCTCTAAGGTATACTGTATTTATTCTATTTATTTCTGCTCAGCAAAACAATGGGCATGACAATTAGAAGCAGAGCAAACTGGGGTGAGGGGTTGTTCCTTTGTCTCAGTGACCACTGCCCATTGTTATCACAGCCACGCCCCCTTCCATTTATGACGCAGTATTCTGCACGGACAGAGATGCGTGTGAACTATTTAAGGGTTGGATCTGGCCATGAATTTAATCTTTGTACTTTGGAGTGCAATGGGAGTGCTCCGCACTCCTACGTAGAGAGTTTAGGATCATAAAATCCGTACGACGCAATGGAGGAAAGCATATAGATTCACTATTAAAGCTCCCTGATTATTAGGGAGACTCCCTGAAGAGTGGGTAATTTCCCTGACTCCCTAAAGAGTGGGTAATCTCCCTGACTCCCTGAAATGTTTGCCAATCTCCCTGTTGATTCAGTTCCAGAAGTCTTTGTAGTATGATGAAAGAATTTAGAGATTGTGACCTATTTCCCTGCATTGAGGCCTATGGAGGTGGCCATTTTCATGGAAATCAAGATGTAATCAAAAACTGGCGGGTATCTAAGACAACATTCAGTAATGGAGACACAAATGAAAAATACACTTTGGTCTCTTGTTAATCAGCTGCAGTGTCGCCTACTATTATCTTTTCTATAAAGATGAAGCAGTCAGCGGATGTAACAATCAATAAGTAGTGATGTTGCCAGTTTTATTGAGAAATTAGTTTTCTTGGCAGCACTAGACACACCCATGGGTGGAGCTATTCACAGGACACACCCCTTTGGTGGCATAGGACACTCCCCTTTGGTGCAGCACCTTGATAGTGATATCACAATCTCCCTAATATCCATTTGCAGAAGTTGGTAATCATAAATAAGTGAGTTTCATAACTCTGCTTTAAATGCAAACATTCCTCATTGAACTTTCAATACAAGCAAGGTGTACAGAGCTGATTCCATCTCTCTGCCAGTTACCTGCATAATACCATTCTTCTCTTCTGACACTAACTGTCTGAATCTGTTATCAGGCATTTAACCCCTGGCAGAAAACACTTAAACCAGACAGAGGTGACCCTTTCTCCTCTCACCCCCGTCAGCCAATACAATTCCTGTCAGCTCTCAGATAGGGTATAGCAAGCGAGCGGATGTACATTTTAAAGAGATGAAAGCCAGCTGTAACCTTTTTTCATTTCTATTAATGCCGGAGATTTGTGTCTACTGGCTTTTTATTTTGTACATCCTGTTAATATTAAGAAAAAGTGCAATTGCCGTTGCCGAATTCATTCAGACTGGAAGGTAGCACAAAGGTTCCTGGGTGCAACAATGGCCTTCCACGATTTTCAAGACGCATTCAGTCGTATTCTGAGTAATCAAAATGGATTGGCTTTATTCAAAGTGACTGCGTGGAATTCACTTCTTCTGCTTTCTAAATGTGGCCTTTGTTATATTGACTTGTATTTTAAGAGCTTTAAAAAAAAAACTGTTTTAAAAGGCAGTATATCAGAAGTACAACCTAATTTCATGCTTCGGTCGTCCTCATTGTTCAAGGCAAACAGTATTCAGATCTCCGCGTTCCATGCTGTGACAAACATTTCTCCGTACAAACACACGTGTTTGCAAAGTGCAGATGTATAATCATTTTATTTCTCACATTCACACCGTAAAAGCCTAAGAAATATCTGGCGAGCAGCTTGAGACGCGGACAGAACTTTTTTTTGTGAAGGCATAGACATTTTTGTAAGTGTGCATCTGTCTCTCGATGACACAGGAAGAGGGATAAATATTTATTTTAAAAGATAAGAACATTAGCAGTTCGGGTGGTGTTGTGTACACACGAGGTGGCTCTTCACTAGAGCACCTAGTCTTCACTAGAGCCCCTGATGGTGGGGATAGGCTCATACGGCTGTACCTTGCGCCTGCCACAAAGTGAGGCCGCCTCAATGACCTATAAAGTGACTACTACTACTTCTCTCCTTGAGCTACTAATTTCTCTCCCTATGCAATCAAGCTTTTGACTTGCCTTTGTTATACCCCTGTCAAACTGCACCAACAACATGGGACATTGCCGGGGCAAGCCCTGATGCTCAGTGTGAAAGGGCCTGACTGCCTCTACTTGGGTCTAATGACCCAAGACTTAGAGCCGGGACAATGGTGTACAGTGAAAGAGGTATGAAAGGTGGGACTTCCCTCCCAACAGCCTAACCCTAAGACTCCCCTCCCTGCAGCCTAACCTTAAAACTCCCTTCCCCGCAGCCTAACCCCAAAACTCCTTATAGAGTCTCCTTTAATACTTACCTGTCCAACGGGTCTGCAGCAGCAGTTTCCGAATTAATGAATGACTAAGTATGCTGAAATATAAATTCGACATACTTACCCAATGATTAGTTAAAATTTCTAATAAGTACCATTTTCGAACCAAAAATGAGGTTTCGACTGTCTGTATTTCTAAAATGGTTCTATCGAGTCTAGCCCTAAGACTCTCCTACGATTTTGCTGTGCGTATTTTTAAGTACAGATGAACTGCACATACGTAGTAACTTTTTTACGCAAGCTATGTAGGATTTAGGCACGGAAATCCATCACGCACAGACTTTACATCCGTACTTAGGGCCTTATTCACTAAGGACGATATTTTACAGAAAAATCGCATCGCAGGGCATCGCGGCGATATTGACGCAAATTTTTTTTTCGGCCAAATTCACTAACACGCGATATGGATGCGATTTTTTCCAAACACAGGCAATGTGCCGCCATGTTTTTAGGGCTTAATCGCAGTGATTTTAATAAAAAATTCACCGCGATTAGCCCTTTAACTAATGGCGGCATAACGTGTGTATTAAAAAAATCCGAAGTTCTGCATGTCTGCAATGTGTAGGCATGCTGTAGTCATTGAATTACAAGGATCAGCAAAGGTGATCCTTGTAATTCTTTGTTTACAGCATGGCTACACTTGTAGCCATGCCGAACTGCGTGTACAGTGTGTGTAAAAAAAAAAAAATTCTACAAAGACATTAACCCTTTCAATCATTTAATAAAGTGTTACATATGTAATAAAAATAGTAAACCTAACTAATATTACCCCCTACGTGTATGCACTAAAATTCTTCCGTGCAGGAGCTGAAGAAGCAACCTTGTCACCTTGATCGCGACGTCTGCACTATAACCTCCCACCAGTAGGGGTCGCGGATTCAATTCTGAAGCTGACGAAATTAACAGTACTGCTCTACTGTAAATTTCGTCACCTTCTGAATTGAATCCGAGACCCC
>WWET01002509.1:124120-136852 GCA_011038615.1 Limnodynastes dumerilii
CTGCTATTTATCACCTCTCATCTCTAATACTATTATATTATTACACAGATACTGACCAGCGTTACTATCACACTGTTATTTAGACTTGGGATAGGAAACATCACCTCTCAACTCTAATATTGTTTGCAATGAGATGAAATATGACTTCCCTCAATCACCATGGTTTAGCCCAGGAGTAATTTTCCTCTCTTAGGGGTAGATCCACGGTAACGGCCGAAAGGGGAATTACATACATGTCGTATGCAATTCTCGTTTTGAAGGTTGTGCACATGCGCACAACCTTCTTATGATGCGTTAGGGCCGGCGTACGTTACGCACGTTACCTCCTTCACGCATGTCATATCTCCGACGTAAAGGCAGAGACAAATATGAATGAGGGGACAGGGCGGGGGGAAGTCCCGGTACGATCAGCTATGCGGCCATAAGGTCGATTACCCGATAGTAAAAGTTGGGGTAGGGATCTGGAGCGAGAACGGCTGTAAGGCGCCCGTAGGTCTGGATCAGGCCCTTAATTACAAGCTTCTTCTTAAGTCTGGATCCAGCCCAGTGTCAGTTATTCACAATGGCCCCGATCCAGGATCTGAGTGTACGCCGGTTGGCGTGATGTTTCTTTGTGTATTTTCGCATTGCGCAAGCTCAGAACTGAAGAGCGCGCGGTCACGTCCGATTCAGATCATAGCGAAACCCTGGCGTCCGGGACTTACGCACTGAGGGGTGCGTTGGGGTGGAGGGACGTAGTCAGTTTACAGAAAGGGCGTGGCCAAGGCAAGTGCGACGGTAACGCAGTCGCGAGAAGTGTGAAAATATTGTGAGAGCGCCTGGAGGATTTTCCAAGACTTTCAACGGTAATTAAACCCTCCCTGTCCTGCAGCCTTCCCATTATAGCAGCCTAACCTTAACCCTCCCTGTTTCACATCCTAACCCTAACAGCCCAATTCAATTAGCCTTGCACCCGTGTTATTTGTGGTGCAAAGCTAATTGTGCAAAAAATTTTGGGGGGATTTTTATACGCACCTCTTAGAGCTGCACATAAAAAACGGCTAGCGTAATAGAGAGGAAAAAGCGCACTGCCAGCTTTTTCCCGTCTAACACGGTGCGCGGAGACGTAATTGAATCGGGCCCTAAGCGTTCCCTTCTAGCTCCCTATCTTTTTCCCTTCCATTTCCTGCAATCTAACCCTAACCTTTCCCTTCTAGCTGCCTAACCTTAACCCTCCACGTCCCACTACCAAAACCACACCTACCCAACCCTGTGGTTATGAGGGGAGTGGAGATTCGCAGACGTATCCATTAATCGCAAATCACAGTTGAAAAGAATCAAACGTGAGAGTGCACAACAACTCGCTGTCTATTCCTTTATTAAGATGGCTTGCGTCCCATTATCTGCATGTAGTATTACCAGTAATTCATTGTTGCTGCGAAGCAGGTGGTAAAACGCTTCCTTACGGGACACGCAATAGCCACCGGTCCACTCACACCTGTATGTAACAAGTCCTGATGCTGTTTTCTGCTGCTATTGAATTAAAATAAAAACAAAAACTATTTCTTCTCCTTTTTCGTCCCTTGAATATTTCATCTAGCAGATCGATCTTGATAGTACTAGTGAGCTGATCTTCCATCGCTAGGGGGTCCCTTAAACACTGGTACCAAATGCGCATTCAGTTCATGTGTCAGCCCGGGTGCGTGGTGCAATTCATCATTGATTTTTCCCTCCGGAAGAGTGTGACTTATTTTGTGCCGATGATGCAGCTATCATTGTTGAATGCCAATACATTGCCTTCTGTGCTCCTCTGACAAGAGGTTTCTTTAAAAGATTAAGCACATATAGTACACTATGTACTGGTATTTGTTTCTTTCAGCGTAGATAAGACAGGGCAATGCAGGTGACTTATCATACTCTCTATATACGGTCTATAAAGTATTTCCAGCTTACTTACCTTACATTGTAATATATATATACAATATCTGTTTATTTCACACCTCATTTCACATGGCTACCATACATCACTTCCTGGTTTGGTTTATCATGTGACTACTTCTCCTTATATAAAGCTTTCTCACTCCTTGTCAGAGCAATAGGTATCTTCTGATTGATGACTCAGAGTCCTTAAGTTCTCTGACTCCCTGGAGACTCCTGTATCCTGTTCTTGTTCATCCTGATAACATTTGGATTCCTGTCCTGTATATTCCCAAAGGGGTGTGTCCTATTAATAGCACCACCCATGGGTGTGTCTAGCTCTGACAATAAAATGGCAACATCAGTATATACTGATTTGTTAATTAGCAGTGAATAAACACTTCCAGTATTATTGTGGAGACTGATAGGAGATCCGCTGACGACTTCATCTTTATAGAAAAGATAAAAGTAGGTGACGTTGCAGCTGATTAACAAGAGACCAAGGTGTATTTTTCATTTCTGTCTCCATTATTGAAGTCTTGTTGTCTTAGATAACTGCCAGTCTTTGATTACATCTTGGCCTCCATGAAAATGGCCGCCTCCATAAAACTTAATGCAGGGAAACAGGACACAATTTCTGAATACTGTTGATTATACTGCAATTACTTTTTTAACTGAATCGGCATCAACGAGATTGCCGAACACTTCAGAGAGTCAGGGAGATTACCCACTCATTAGGGGGTAAGGGAGATGACTCACTCTTCAGGGAATTAAGTAGATCACCCCCTTTGTCAGGTAAAGCCCTACCATTATAATATATAAATATATAATATTTTTAATATATTATATAATATACAAAACTCCCTTTTCAAAGATAAATAAGCCTTTAAGCTACTGACATTGAAGAAAAAATTCTAAAAAAAAAAGTCGGCGACTGCTACAGATTTTCTCCTGTAGTGAAATCACTTAAAAAATACCATGATTATATAAGAAGTCCTGGATAATTCAACATTATTAAAATACCACCACTATTTGGTTTCCATGTTATCCAGGACACACATAATGCCATGTATTGTATGAAAGGTGTGTACATTATGTAAACACAAGCAGGTCATAATTTACTAAATCATAGTTTTATGACAAAAAAAAAATAATAATGGTGCCAACAAACACAAGATTGTCAGTAGCAACAGCAGGATTATATAAATGTGCCTGCAACTCATGAAAAGAGAATTATTTCATCCACTTAGCGAACCGTTCTCTCTTTAGGTGCCGGCTATAGCTGGGATCATATTAAAAGCTCACTAAGGCCGGTGTATAAAGAGGATTAAAGACATCCGTGCATCAAGAGCCATGGAATAAATGGAGAGCCTCAGCCAGAATAACAACCAGTTTAATCAGATATTTAATCCATGAGAAAAGAATATTAGATATTGGAAATTGACACAGATACAATGTAGACTGTTCTGGCAAAATAAATTTGGATTGTGGGTCTGCGTTCCCATGAGAGAGGAGAATACAACAAGGTTCATGTCAGTGTGAAATGAATAATTAAAGGTTAATTAAGTTTGCAGTAATAAAATAACTTTTCATATGTTTGGTTGGTGGGAAAAGGGCAACAAAGAATAAAACTTTCGGTAGAAAATTCAAGTGCAGATGGAAGTTTTATAGTGGTATATTAGGTATAATAGGTGAGGTTAGCCTTGTACTGGGTGTTCCCAGTGTCTGCAGGTCTTTTCTGTGTTACTGTGGTGGAGGTGTAACAGGTGGGAGGTCGGCAGTGGTTCTCCGGTCAGAAAGACTGACTTGCGATTGGTCACGTTCCAACATGAAGACAGCAACAGCAGGAAAATATTTTGACACCACGGGAACAGACAGCAAATATATTGCGACTGATAAAGAATCAAACGTTCCAGCATTGACATGTAGTATTTAACACCCCTTCTATCACCCTAACCTTAGCCCACAGCCTAACTCTAAACTTCCCTTTCTATGAGTCTAACCCTTCATCTCCCGCATCCTAACACTAAGCCTCCTCTTCTATCACCCTTGTCTTAACCCACCAACTCCCACAGCCTAACCCTGACCTTCCCTTTCTATGAGTTTAACCATAACCCTAATCTAATCCTAACCTTCCCCAGCCCACTACAGTGTGTCCGAAGGCCCTTGTGTCTATAATTGGAATAGGTACTTTGTCGAGAAAGGACCATTTGGCATAAATACCCGTTCTCAATAGAAGTTTCTAATTAGAGATGTTTTAGATAATGATTCAAGCTGCAATTAAGCTGTTGGCTGTATCAGTGTCTAAATTAAGCGGTTCTACCCAGCAACTGTAACCAGTAGGGGTCAGTCTTGTAATGGGCGTTTTCATGGTCTGCAGGTCCTCCCACTTCAAAAAAAACACTTTAATTCAAAGAATATGACTGAAAAGAACTATATATTGGTGCAGAGGTGTAATATTGGACTGTATTCACAATTTTACGCACCCAAGTAGCATGCCGACTCCCCTGACACACCCTCAGTTTGCAGCTTTTTATCCGACTTATCTTTAGGTTCATAGTTGTGTGCGCATGTCGGCTAATTAGGAATATTTTTGCGTAACTGTGCTCAGAATTTAAATGGCTCCCTCCACCCAATTTTCTTATCTTTGGGCCTGATCCAGACCTACGCTCGGGTGCGTTTTCACAATGGGCGTAAACGTAAAAACGGTCACTTGTACTTACTGCGCATGCTCGGGGCAGATGTTACGTTTATGTTACGCTCCGAAATTCGGAGCGTATGAGCCATGATCGTAACACCTTCGTAAATATGGTCAAGGGGGCGTGTCTGCCATATGAAATCCGTAATTCCGCACCGAGGGCGGGGTGAGGCATTTAAATTGTACAGCATGGGCGTGCTAAGCGTCGTAACTACGCATTGAGCTTAAGGACGCCTGCGGTTAAGATCAGAAACGTTAGGGAAGGGTTTGCTGGACATAAGAAGCCTAAACTAAGTACGTGCAAGGGGAGTGCCGAGGGGAGCGCATCATAGGTACGCTGGCGGAAATAAGCTACGCACATGAGCATTTCACGAGCGTAGGTCTGTATCAGGCCCTTTGTTCTTAATACTTAAGTCACTATGAACCTATGTTCGTAATGGTGATTCAGAGCCACCCCGTTCTTAAATCCAACATAGATTATGTACATTAAGGACCTTATTCACACTTAAGAAAGCGCGGATAAGCATGTATATATAAGCATGTATCCGCAGCTTTCTTAAAGCTTCCTCCCCCGCCACCACCCCCCCCCCCGCTTTTTCCTCACCCGCCACCACCCCCCCCCCTTTTTTTTTTAAGAACCTAGGGCAATTAAGAGTGTCCTAAGGCTTCCCTAAGATCCCCTTCGTATTCTCCTTCTTAAGAAGGAGAACAGGAACGTTCTTTCCGCACCGTCCCCAGATCTTTACCAAACCTCCCACTCTTCTTAAATCCTCCCAGAGGCTGACGTGACACCTTTTTCTTCTTCCTAAAGTACCTAAATGGTACGTAGATTCCGTAAGTGAGCTACCACGCATGTGTAGTAGCTCATTTCTTATTTCCCCGCACTTAAGAAACCGAAGCTTCTTAAGAGCGAATAAGGTCCTAAGTTACTAAGCATGCACAGTTTCTCTGTTCTTAAATGTACGCACCTATAAAGTTACAGATTGTTAAATATGAATCAGGTCCATTGTCACTATAGAAATTCTAATGCTAGAAAGCGCACATGCAGTAGCATGACATCCTAGCAAAATGGCTCCCGAATCTCCATTAAACCCAGTCACCATTCACAGGATATGGCAAAGTGTTTTCTGGGAACTCATGACAGGCTTTGACTCTTTATTGGCACAGTCATTAGTTTAGACAGAATTAGCAATCACGCAACGCTCTACACTGAGAGGTCATGAAGAAATGTCTCCAATCAGCCATCCACCAGTTATAAACTTTCTTTGCATAATGCTAATTTCTTATATTCAACCACACAGTGGCATCCATACAGACCTGACCCTGATGGCAGCCTCTATAATGATGGAGGAATCTTTCATCCTTCAAATGTGTTTCACACTAATTTTAATACCATGATTCTTACACCTTTCAAACAACCAATTACATGTGTTTAAGTGTCAATAGACCGGATCCAATAATTACATTTTTAAGCAGTCCCATATCCAAAAATTTTATGGTTGCTACGGTGACAATCATTGCTGAAAGTGATTTCATGTCGAAAAATGTTTTGTTGGCGGGGGTGCCTGCTGACAGCAATATGTTTGGCTTGGTACCTCTTCCACAGAAAAAAAAAAGATACATTTTCAATTAGATTTTAAACAATAACGAAATTCTTTGTCCCTGTTCCTGTGTCTCTCCCTACTGCTCTCCTGTCTGTCCCTCTCTTATGTCCTCTTCGTCTGTCTTCTCTCCTGTTTTGTTCCTCCATCTAGTCAGCTCCTCCACTCACTCTTCTCTCTCCCTACTTCTCTTCTCATCATCTTATCCTCTTCTTTTCTACTACCCTTCTTTTACCATTCTTTTCTACATTTCTCTACTACCCTTTGCTTCTTCTACCCTTCTCTTCTACTTTTCTCTTACTTTTTTCTTCTACTCTTCTCTTCTTCTACTCTTCTCTTCTTTTACTCTTCTCTACTTCTTCTCTTCTCTTCTTTTACCCTTATCTTCTTCTACTCTTCTCTTCTTTTACTCTTATCTTCTTCTTCTCTTCTCTTCTGTTACTCTTATCTTCTTCTCTTCTCTTCTGTTACTCTTATCTTCTTCTACTCTTTTCTTCTTCTACTCTTCTTCTTCTTCTCTTCTTTTACTCTTATCTTCTTCTACTCTTCTCTTACTCATCTCGGGCCAGATTCACACCTAAGAAGCTGTTGTCTTGGGTGCGTATTATTCCTGATGGAACCATTGTGCATACGTAGTGATATAGACTACGCAATTTGCGTAGAGGGTTCTATCTGGATATTAACTTACTCCTTAAAGACCGCACGTAATTTTAAAGGTAAGAGGGAGTGTGCCGGGGGTTAGTTTCATAAAGTGGGGGGGGGGAGGGATGTAAATTAGGCTGGGAGGGAGGGCTGGGGAATCTATGGGGCAGATCCACAGCTACGTCCGCCGCCGTAGTTACGGCGGCCGTATGCATAAGAACGGCATTTTTGCCATTCTGCGCATGCACCGGGCAGATACAGTGTAGTTACAGACAAAGGGGCATGCTACGGAAGGTAGGCGGGGGGAGGGAGGGAAATTAGGTGAGGGCTGGGTTAGGGATGTTACGCTCCTGTGTGAGCATAGTTACATACAGTTACGCCTGGTAAGTTAGGGTAGCCTTCAGCCGGTGTATCTGTGTGTAACTATGCTCACACAGGGGGAGTGCACCAGAGCTACGCTGATCGTACTTACGGACAGTGGGCCAGCGTAGCTCTGGATCAGGTCCTATGTGCGTATTTTCCCTCCTTAAGAGGGAAAATACGTATGGGTAGGTAAGGGTGCCCTATGGCAGTCGTAAGTGCCGTTAGGAATTAAAAAACGGGGGGCAAGGTGAGGCAGGGCAGAGGAGTGAGAAATTAGGTGCGGATACATTCGTATGCGTGAATCCGGCCCCTCTTCTATAAGTCTATCTAACAGGTTACACATTAACGACCCTGTCAGATAGGAGAAAACCAATCAGCTAGCCCTGTGTTTATTTATTTATTAACAGGTTTTTATATAACGCCATCAGATTATTTAGTGCTTTACCATTTCAACAATCAGTATAACAAGACTGGGTGGTAACAGACAGACTGGGTAGGTGAAAGGGCCCTGTCCAAAGGATCCTATAGAGCTTACACTCTATAGTATCCTTGGGCCTGATCGAGACCTACGCTCGCAAGCGATCGTACACTGGTCGTAAGCGTAAATTCGGCAGAAAAAACGCACTGCGCATGTCTAGAGTGACAACTTCCGGTCGTTCCAAAGACCTTTTCGTAGCGGCGATTCAGGCGTCCGTAGTCTTTGGTAGCCTTCAGCCGGTGTATCTGTGTGTAACTATGCTCACACAGGGGGAGTGCACCAGAGCTACGCTGACCGTACTTACGGACAGTGGGCCAGCGTAGTTCTGGATCAGGTCCTATGTGCGTAATTTCCCTCCATTGTATGCTGGATTCATGGGGAAGTGCAATCAGAGGCAACCTGCATCCACATATCCAACCGAACGCTTCGCACCCAACTCCCCTTGCACGGACGCACTTCCGATACCCATACAGTGCCTTAGGTTTTCTGACATGCGCGTAATCCATATGTTTTAATTTGTGTTCTTATTTTGGGTCCGCCCCTGAGCTTCCTCCTAAAGTAATATAGGAGGAATTTTGAGGAAGTAGGAGTTAAGGAGGCAGCAGGGCAAAAGACTTGCACAAGGGCTACTAAGGGCCCGATTTAATTCACCTCGCATCCACGTTATTTGTGGTGCGAAGCTAATTATGTGAATCTTTTTTTGGGGGGAAATTTCTTTGGAAATCTGCTACCGCAATAGACGAGAAAAAGAGCTCCGCAAACCTTTTCCTGTCTAATGCGGTGCACAAACTTAATTGAATCGGGCCCTAAGTATTCACTTTTACCTTAAATGTGAAAAAAAACACACTCTTTAAAACCCTTTAGATATTCAATATTATTGTAATACTGTAACTAAACAGTAGCAAAAGAATGCAGGTAGTGTCTTAACAGAGACCTCCTGTGTACACATATAGCAAATGGATAGGGACTCACCTACAGGAGGTGCCTTGACGCTGGGCAGGTGAGCTTAACCCAGTATAGCTATATTGTGAACTAAACCTCCTTTTTATTTATGTGCCGATACCCATACAGTGCCTTAGGTTTTCTGACATGCGCGTAATCCATATGTTTTAATTTGTGTTCTTATTTTGGGTCCGCCCCTGAGCTTCCTCCTAAAGTAATATAGGAGGAATTTTGAGGAAGTAGGAGTTAAGGAGGCAGCAGGGCAAAAGACTTGCACAAGGGCTACTAAGGGCCCGATTTAATTCGCCTCGCATCCACGTTATTTGTGGTGCAAAGCTAATTATGTGAATCTTTTTTTGGGGGGGAAATTTCTTTGGAAATCTGCTACCGCAAAAGACGAGAAAAAGCGCACCACAAACCTTTTCCTGTCTAATGCGGTGCACAAACCTAATTGAATCGGGCCCTAAGTATTCACTTTTTATACCTTAAAAGTGAAAAAAACCACTCTTTAAAACCCTTTAGATATTCAATCTTATTGTAATACTGTAATACTGTAAATAGGAGACCCTCTGACTTCTTCATATTTATAGTAAAAGATCAAATTAAGTGAATGGTGAAATGGAAACAAAAGGTGAAATGGTTGCAGGACAGAATAGTTTGGGACCTGGATAGAAGATAAAGACATGTATTTAATAAAAAATTATTAGCTATAAGCAATCTGAATTTATTAAATTATACACAAGTAGCCTCTGTAACAGGATTTAGTTGCCACTGCGACACACCCATATTCAACACTGATAGCGTTTAATAACAACTTAATCAGTGCCGACAGATTTTTCATAAATAATAATATTTCTATATCAAAATGGGGACAATGTCGAATAGACAGGCTTAGACTGCGGAAAGGGGATGGTTAAGGTTAGGGGGGTAGATCCAGGACTCCGCTTGCAATCCGTTTACTAGCGTAGCGTATTTACGCGTGCGTACCTTCTATACACTCCCCTAGGCACACCCCTTGAATGTATGTACTTTGACCGATTTCCGCTTTTCAAACCCTACCTTAACTTTTGGCCGCGTAACCGCACTCGTCCGCGCATGTTTGGATGGGCAACGCGGACTTACGCTGCGAAGCACGCCCATACTGTACACTTTAAATGCAAAACCCCGCCTATATAGCATAATTTAGGCGTACTTTTGGCTCACGTAAAATTGGCACGCCCACACGAACGGATTTACGCAAATAATACGTGAATGGCCCATACGCTCAGAGTTCGTTACATAGCGTATCATCTGTCGTCCGCATGCGCAATACATACAAAATTGCGATTTTAGGTGTCCGCCAGGCGTAAATCTGCTCAGAAGCGTAGTTCTGGATCTGGACCAGGGTTTGGGGAGGGTTAGGGTTAGGGGGGCAGGAAGGGAATGGTTAGGATTAGGAAGTACAAAATTTACCTGTCGCCTTTGGATTCTTAGGGCCCGATTCAATTGTCCGCGATGACAAAGTGCGCCTATTCACGTCTATCACGGTAAGAAAAACTTACACATTTTTATACGCAGAACTAAAAAAAGTTTGAAGAGACAGCAATTGTAGAAACGGTGCTATAGCGCCAGAGAGTGCCGAAAACGGACGGTGGTCGTCGCTTCATTGCCACAAAGTGATCAAAGACAGATCATCGTAAAGCCAAAATACACCCCTCTGAAACAATTATCATACTAGAGTTATATTATGTTTGTGACATTTAGAGCCAAATTCAATTAGCGGCGATGACGGGTAAAAGCTCACGGTGCAGAATTAGCTTTACACCACAAATAACGTGGGTGTGAAGCTAATTGAATATGGCCCTTAGTCTATATTTTTGTATAAATATATTTTAAGCTTTATTAATACTGTAATATAAATACATATAAAGATAAGTCTTATAACATTGCCACAGTGCAATAATCATGACAGATACAGCCTGAGTATAAATGATTTAAGAAGTGGGACCCACAATTTTAGAAGTCACTCGAAACACAAAATGTAGACCTTAGCGGGGACGCTGAAGGCACAAAACAATCCCTACAATTTAGAAAATGCTAATTCCATAAAGTATACAGGACATGTGTCATTAATCTTCCTCCAAAAGAGGCAAAGGAGACTATAAACCAACAGGAGACGTGGATTTCAATAGAGTGTCATTTACGAGTTCTGTCGGACAGTGTAGTAAATGGGATGATACAAAATCCAGGGAAGATGGATGGAGCTGACACACAAAGACTGAAGGAGCCACTTTGTCACCAAAAGTTGCTAGCAAAGCATGAATGTCAAGTGGGATGATGGCGCTTAGGGCTGCCTGACATTACGTAAATGACTGCGGAGGTGCCAGCGGTCTCATCTATTCCTTTCATCCCCTTCTCTATAAAACAGTAGGGGTCCTTATTACCGACAAACCATGAATAGAAAACATCGAGGGCAGCGGATACAAGGAAACGCTATAAGAGTTATGGGCTACCTTCTAGGAATCATCTAGAAAAAGATGTAGGCTTTTAAAAAATGTTTGCTTTTAAGACAATAGGTGGTTGGGTTTATATAAACACTGCTCAAAAAAATAAAGGGAATACTTAAATAACACAATGTAACTACAAGTCAATCACACTTCTGTGTAATCAAACTGTCCACTTAGGAAGCAACACTGATTGACCATCAATTTCACATGCTGTTGTGCAAATGGAATAGACAACAGTTGGAAATTATAGGCAATTAGCAAGACACCCCCAATAAAGGAATGTTTCTGCAGGTGTTGACCACAGACAACTTCTCAGTTCCTATGCTTTCTGGCTGATGTTTTGGTCACTTTTGAATGATGGCAGTGCTTTCACTCTAGTGGTAGCATGAGATGGAGTCTACAACCCACACAAGTGGCTCAGGTAGTGCAGCTCATCCAGGATGGCACAACAATGTAAGCTGTGGCAAGAAGGTTTGCTGTGTCTGTAAGCGAAGTGTACAGAGCATAGAGGCGCTACCAGGAGACAGGCCAGTACATCAGTAAATGTGGAGGATGCCGTAGAAGGGCAACAACCCAGCAGAAACTGTCAGGACTCCATGAGGGTGGTATGAGGGCCCGACATCCACAGGTGGGGGTTGTGCTTACAGCCCAACACCGTGCAGGACGTTTGGCATTGGCCAGAGAACACCAAGATTGGCAAATTCGCCACTGGCGCCCTGTGCTCTTCAGCATGAATACAGTATATGTCTGTGTCACTGTGTGACTGTATACACATGGTGCATGGTGCTAGGGGTCTAAATGGAAGCTCTGATCTATTCAGTAAGAGATAGATCAATGGCCTGCGGACTTCACGGACAGGCCAAGGGGGGAGTTAGGGATCACCCCTGCTCCCCAATGGAAATGCAGGAGAGTCAGTCTAAAAATATCTTGACGGCTGGGGCTGGGCAGCAGTGATCAAGGCCTCTTAGACTTTGGCACCTGCCCATTGTGCGCAGTGGAAAAGATGTCCCTGCCGGCATCCGATCCTCGCCATTACTGTGCTTGAAGCTCTGACTTGCGACAAATAGGCGTACTGGACCCGATCCAGAGGCGATCATACGCCGGCTGACGTGACGTTTCTCTAATGTCTAAGTCCAGGGGCCAGATTTATTAAGCTGTGGGTTTGGAAAAGTGGAGATGTTGCCTATAGCAACCAATCAGATTCTAGCTCTCACTTTCCTATTACACACTAGAGAATGTAAGGTAGGATCTGATTGGGAAGGCACTGTGCATGCGCGCGGCAGATGTTACTCATCGTAACTCTGATCGTACGCAACACCATACAATAGGGCGCGACACCCCTACGTAAGCTGATTATACCCATTGGGCCAGATTTACTAAGCTGCGGGTTTGAAAAAGTGGAGATGTTGCCCATAGCAACCAATCAGATTCTAGATGACATTCTCTACGTATGTAATAGAAAAGTGAAAGCTACAATCTGATTGGTTGCTATGGGCAACATCTCCACTTTCCCAAACCCGCAGCTTAGTAAATCTTGCCCATTGTGGGTGGAATGAGACATTTAAACGAGTAAAGCATAGAGGGGAGGGAAGGAGTGTGAGAGAAAGAGAGAGGGAGGGGGGAGGA